>CM062235.1:1525873-1642013 GCA_031216185.1 Syzygium aqueum | reverse complement strand
AGGTCCACCCGCTCGTTCAGAAATCAGTCACAGTCCATCATTCAGAAGACCTCAGCAACGATCCATTTCTTTGGGCCGTGACACGTGTATATACCCGATTATCTAGTTGGCTGAGACAAGGAGGAAAGAAACCAGCCGAGTTATCGGACAACCAAATCCATTTGTGTAGTCTATGTGCCGGAAATAATGATGCTTAGCTTCTACAGCCTTCGGATCTGCTGGACCAGCTTGCATTATGAGTGCTGTAAATCCACATGCTTGACTTAATGACGGTGATTTGGGAAGTCGAGAAGGCAATTTCGAGGTTTCTTCTTGGGCATAGAATCTGACATCTGTAGCTTGTCCATGTACGACGATTACAGTTTTTTATTGGCTTGGAATCCGATATCATCTCGGCGACAAGTTCGACTTAGTCGAAGTGTCTGTCGTGTCGACGCCGGTGTTGGTTTCTTGACGAAGTATCCGCGTATTGTGGAAAGGGAGAAAAACCGGGCAAACACCATTCAGTTCGACCACGAAAGGCATGCACATGCATGAAAACAAAGCTACTTTGCATGCAGTTGCTATTTTCCTCTCTTTTTTTTTACTTCTCATAACTGGATCTCGATCTCATTACCTTTCTTTCCTTCACGTTCCTATCATGAACTTATCGCCATCGACTTCATATCTTGACGTGGTATTTATTCCAGAATTACATGCATCCTGATTTCATGTGATTATTTTTTTTTTTGCACAGGAAATTTTCTTTTCCTCGAACGACGCCACAACAATTTTTCTTTCGTTCAATACCACGAGTAATCTCGTCGAATGAAGGTCGCTCTTTTCGGGTGCAAAGAGATGTACTCTGTGCATGTGGATGAAAGACAGAATTTTATGATGTTGGTCTCTCCGAAAGAAGTATCTTTACGATCACCAATATCTTTTCTTAATAAGACGAGAGATTTACTCCCCTGGCGGGTTAATATTTTGTTGAGAGCACTCTAGAAGTAAGATACTGAATGCATCGGGTAGATACGAGGAATTGTGTACTTAAGATCATTCGGACAATTGGATCAATCGAGGTGCACGAAAACTGAACTGGATGCCACTCGACTACTTAAATGAAAAAATCAATGTCTTCTCTTCAACGAAGTATAATTTCATAGAAGAACTCGGAATATATAACTTTTCAATCCAAACACACACAACTGTGAAACGGAGGATTATTGATAATGGTATATGAAATCACAAAAAATTTCGTAAAAAGCGATATGAAATATCGGTAGAATTAGGAATACAGAATATATTTTCGGCCAATGTCGGAAAGTATTGGCAAATTTGGTCTGTTTTTAATATCTACATGGTTGAGCAAACCAAACTGGAACTCCGGTCACTAATGTGCCATCGGCCACCTTTCTTTCACCCATCGGAACTCCCAACTCAGGCTGCAGCTGCGGCTTTGGCATCATGTATGCCGGCGTTGTCGATTTCACCGAAATATTGATAATACCATTACGTATACCATAATTATCTCTCAACCTATAACTTAGAAAATGCACATAATTTTCCGGCGTAAAGCCGCTGAGAATATCCGAAACCGGTATTCTCACTCCACCGACGAGCTTATGATCAGGCCACGATGACCGCTTGCAGTGGACTTCCACGGTAATAAACTCCCCATGCATTGACACGTCCAAGCTGAGCTTCTCGTTCCACTTGGGATTCGTACCTTCCTCCGCCGCCGGTTTCGTCATGCAGTGGTCGTCGGAGTCCGCTCGGACCACCATGATGGCATCCTTCAATGGCTTTTTATGGTATCGCAGGTCCTCGCCGGATATGGCGGTGACTTCTAAACTTCGCTTCATTCTCTCTCTACTCGCAACGTTGGGTCAACTCAAGAGTACGTAAAATATCAGAACGTGGGATGTGAAGCCGAGACAGACGGGATCGATGTTGGCGCAGGATTGAAAAGATGAGCGAGCGTTTATATAACGAGACGCGCCCCTCTGTTTGGAAGGGAAACAGGCGTGAAATGGCGATGAAGGAGATGAGTTGTTTCTCTTTATCTTAGGGTCCGGTTCGTTCGTGGTTCCGACAGAGTTGACGCGGTCCAACGAGGTGCAAACCGAGTCGATGGTTGACTTGTCTGTGTGCAGGAGTGGGAGGCAGAGAGAGAGAGAAAAGACTTTGATTGGGTCTTAGTTTACGGATTGTTGTCGATCGGGAAGGATGATGACGCGTGCAAGCATTAGCTGTGCGTTGGCGTGTGTTTTGGAGTTGAAGATTGTTAGAATCAAAGAATTTACCCTAATTAAATAAATCGAAAGAATGGTAATTTGTCACGATGAACCTTCATAAGATGCAACCTTTGTCCTTTTATATACTTTGATTGCTCGGGGAATTTTCCAACTTGCAAAAGGGTGTTTCCTGTGTACGAAACGAAGCGACCGAGGGAAAGAGCTCCGGCTGAACCCCAGCAAGGAAAAAGCCGACAAGAGAGGACAAAAAGTGGGGTCTGATTCCTACATTCCTATGAATTTGAGGAAAACGAATTTAAATTTATTAACATAAATTGTCTTAGAGATATTTAGGAATATTTTCCTTAATATTCCAATCTAAGAAATTTTTCATATCTTCTTAGATGGTTATCTAATGAAACTTATAAATAGGCTTAAATACTCTTCATTATGACGTATCAAAATGCACAAAAATTACATAAATCTTTCATTTTGCTTTGTTCTTATCTACTTGTACCAAATTAGAGTTTGTAACACCAGAAAGTGAGTCATCGATATCTAGATGTTTTGACATTCACACTCAAGGGGCCTTCACCTAACATTGAAGCGTCAAAATGAGAGCCGAAGCAAGTGAAAGGTCTAGAAAGATTCAGATAGTAGGACTTTATATATTTCCCATTCGATGTTAGAAGTTGTGGCATTACCGTCAGGCTTATTTAGAAATTAAACGGTAAAATTGAAACAACGATGTTTTATATCAGTTTAATGGGCTAATTCTTAGTATACCTAGCTTACTCTCACCAAAAACATGTTTTTTATACTATATGTTCTAGCATCCTGTCATAAACATAACAAAATTTAGTTAATTAAAATTTTGTATTGCGGCAGAAAGTTTCCAAATTTCCTTCCTAACATAAGAAAATCAATTACATGAGAAATTAAAATAGAATCCACAAAAATAGAGTTTTAAGAATTTAAGGAGTCAACTAATCTGTCTGATGATTTCAATTTAAACTCTACGGGACTTGGTCCGTCTAACATATTGTATCAAAGGCCACGTCGCGAGTTTGTGCTTATCCTTAATCCGTCCACAATACCCTACCCGTTGTCTATTAAGTGCAGTTATATCCAAATCTGTATCATGCTCTCGAGGACAAACTCCGGCCCGAGATAAAGTATTAAGAAATACGCTAGTTAAACAAATAATCGGCTCATTGAAATTTTTTAGAAATGGTTTCTCTTTTTCTGTATACTTGCTTAGAAAAACCCTAAAGGATTCATGGACTGACTCGGTCTCAAGGAACGTGTATTACTCTAGTTATAAACAGAGAACCATGTGGGCCAAAGTCGATCCTTTTTGGTTTAGCTTTCTACCAATTTGACGCGCCGAAGGTCAAGCAGTGATTTCAAAATTGTTGAAATCGTACTAGCGGTATTGGTTGGAACATGAAATTGACGAATTTTCGGGGAAATGTTTTCTTGTGTGTCGGGTAAATTCCGGAACCCATTTGAGACGACAGCGTCGAGCAAATGGATGGAGTCGGCTGACCCGAAGAAAGCTCTGTACATTCTCGAGCATTTTAATAATATTCCCCTTCGATGTTTCCCACGTTTGTCCTAGTGCTTGTTCATGTTATTTGCCTGCAAGTTTCCGTGCATGAGAGCGCATACTTTTTGTCGTCTTGATGCAGGACTTACTGCTCGTATGAAGTTTAGAATGCCGCTGATTAAGGGTATAACCCACCCATTATGTTACTGTAGATCCGAGTTGGAGTTTTAAATACCGAGTTCTGTACATTCTCGAGCATTTAAATAATATTCCCCTTCGATGTTTCCCACGTTTGTCCTAGTGCTTGTTCATGTTATTTATCTGCAAGTTTCCGTGCGTGAGAGCGCATACTTTTTGTCGTCTTGATGCAGGACTTACTGCTCGTATGAAGTTTGGAATGCCGCTGATTAAGGGTATAACCCACCCATTATGTTACTGTAGATCCGAGTTGGAGTTTTAAATGCTTTCGTATATAATTGACTTGCTTTCTTACATGCCGCTAGTGCTAACATACGTAATCCATATGACAGACTGTCTTCATGCTTGTGTTAGGTCCTTTTCGGTAAAGGACTCACTCAAATGCAGTTAATCAGGTATACTTGACCAATTATGTTACTGTAAATTGACATTGATGTTATAAAAGTTTCCACGTACAATTGAGATTTTTTCTTCATACGTTACTAACACGCGTTCTGCGTTCATTCTCATCTTCTACCAATGTAGATTTACCTTTTTTTTAATTGCGTCTTGCATTTACCGCCTCTTATGCGAAATTATTAGCTTCCACTTAAGTGGTTTTTCAACTTTTTTTCCGGTTAAGCTATCAACTACAGTTTTCGAATACCAGCTGTGATTGGAGTCAGTTACTATTTGGTTTTCCTAATCTACCTACTATTTTATGGGGCTACATAATTGAGAGAAAAAAGTTGCTAAAATACTGCGATAAGCCTCTCTCTCTTTCTCCCTCCCTCCCTCTCTCCTCTCTCTAGTTTTAGCATCTCTTCGTCTCTTCAACTTCCAGAGAGGAGGGATTTGATCTAGGTCTCTCCCTCGTCTCGTTAGTTGCTTTTCCTTCTATTTTCGCTTGTTGCTTTCCTTACTCTCCAGATCTAGATTTAGATATGGGAGTTTTGCTCTCCCTATTTTAGGTCTGAAAGCTTTTCTCTTTGATCTAATTTTAGATTTAGGAGTTTTAATGAATAAATACACTGTTTCCAGTTTCATTGGTGTTTACAACAACTTCGGTGTCAAATATGTGCTCATTCAACTTTGTTCAATTTGTTTTTGTTCATAGTTTTGGCGTCTTGCACTTGCTAAAAGACTTACTCTCACAAGTGTCAGATATGAACTTGTTCAATATGTTTATGTTGTCTCCATATAATGATGATATTGGGGACGCCAAATCTAGGCGTACGCCGCCAAAAGGTAAAGTCGTAATTTAATTGAAGATCCCAGCATATGCTCATTATTGATGATGATGTGTGATGCGGTGATCAACCACTGATCCTTTTGATTAGATGCAGTCACAAATCTATTTTTTGAAGGACGAGCATATAATTATCTCGATCAACTATGTTTTGATGATATACCTTGATTTCTAATTTTTGGTTTGTTTTAGAGCTCTACGGATTTGCCTTGTTACGGTGACTTTACAGATTTCTTATAAATAGTTTTTTATATCATTTTGTTAATGAATGAAAATTTCTTTTGACAAAAAAAATGGAGAGAAGTTGATATCTGAAAAAGAAACCGAATAAATAATCTAGAACTAGTTGATAATCTAATCGGAAAGTTCTTCTATCAAGATATTCAACTAAAAATTAGTAAAGTCATGTAAGAGCCGATGAAAACGTGTTTGTAAGAGAGATAAATAGAGCATTTACCCCATGGACCGATAAGAATATAGCACGAAATATATATATATTGTCTGTCGCTGGTTGGTTGTTCCGTAGATTGACAAATAAAATTAAAAAAGGCGGAGGTTGTCGCTTCACGGGCAGCGATTGATTGTTCCATAGATTGACAAATAAAATTAAAAAAGGCAGAGGTCGTCGCTTCATGGGCAGGGATTGGTTGTTCCGTAGATTGACTAATAAAATTAAGGGATATATTTACTAGAAATCTTAAAACTAATCATGAAAGTGTAATTAAATCTTAAAACTTACAAAAAGTACATCTAAGTCCTAAAATTTATCAAACTAATCTAATTGAGTCCTAAAGTTAACACTATCAAATTTACTAATGGAAAACGTTGATATGGTGCTGACGTGGCTTATTTTAATATGTATTTTTCCTATGTGGCTTATTTTAATTTTCAAATTTTATTTAAATTAAAATTTAAAAATAAACTAAATAATAATAAATAAATAAATAAAAGAAAAAGAAGGAGAAGACCCACGACGGCTGTGGCCAAGCCTCACCGTCGCCATAGCCGTCGGGAAGGGTCGGCGGAGGTTGCTTGGGCCTTCCCGAAGCTTGGAGACTCTCGCCGGCCCCTGGCGAGGCTCCAGCGAGGGCTTGCAAGCCTCGATCTGGGGGAGGGCATGACCCTCGCCCTAGATCTGAGCGAGGGTCGTCGACTCTCGCCTTGGGCTGGCGAGGGCCAGTGAGGCCTCGCCAGGGGTGGGCGCTGGGGCCTCGCCTGGGGCTGGCGAGGGTCGCGGGGCTTTGGAAAGGCCCAGGCGACCTCCGTCGACCCTTTCCGGCGGCTGTAGTGGTGGCCACCGGCTACGGCGAGGGCTTGGCCACGGCCACCGATTGTGCCTCTTCATCTCTTTCTTTTTTAATATATATTTTAACTTTTTGCTTTTTTGTCTAATTTAATTTATAGTTTTTAATTTTTTTTGATGTGACGCTTGTTGAATGTCACATCATTGTCACGTGTCTCGAAAAAATAATAAAATAAGACACGTAAGCCTTTTTTATTAGCCTAGTTTGACGGTATTAATTTTAGGACTCGATCGAATTAACTTGACAAGTTTTAAGATTTGATTGCACTTTTTACAAATTTTAAGACTCAATTATATTTTCGTGATAAATTTTAGAATTTCTAAAAAATATATCCTTAAAATTAAAAAAGGCGGAGGTCGTCGCTTCATGGGCAAACAGAAACTTTGCTAAGTCGTCCGCGCGGGTGTTGGGATATTACACGGAAATGATGACACATGATTGCATTTGCGACTCTGCTCTTCATATATTATTAGTGAGATCTTACGAACGAACCAGTAAGAGCTTTGTCGTGTTGTCATATTTATTGCTGTCGCAGCGAAAAGAAAACTGGACGTATCTAAAGTGAGCTCATAAAGAACGATTGACTTTGAGTCAACCAACAGGCGCGTCACTTTTGATGTGGCCTAAAACAATATGTCAGGATCATCTCACCAACATGGCGCCATCGTTCAATGTACATCTTAAAATTCTAACGCATTGCATGGTGAATTTCGTCGATGCAATCTCCAGCAAATGAATGTGTGGTCGGAGAAGACTAATGAGCAATGTACCTAAGGGGCCACGACCCGTGTTAACATTAACATCTTCTATATTAACATTTTCTGTTTCTGCAAGTGATCTGCATTCGATTCCTATCCTTACCATGCAATTGGCCCGAAAGGAAAACAGAAAGAAAGGGTAGTGCTTCAATGGAAACAAGAATGATCCTCCATCAACTTAAGCACGAAAAACTCTGGGATCGATCCGGCAGCATACTAAAGTAAGAATGAGGAAGCCATTTTAAGTTTATGAAATCATTGAAATAAGGATCTCCTCCTTTCTTTTCCCTAAGTTAGGGCTTCCTCTCCTTTCCCTTGAAGCCGCTACCTCCCTGCAATGCCGTCCCCTCCTTCCCTCCCTACCACCTCTTCCTCTCTGTCTCCCTCTTTCCTCTTTTGAAGTACTCTGTCTATCTTTTCTCTAATGATCTGTTTTAAGAGTTTGTGTGTTTGAATAAAATTCTGCAATTGATCTTGGGTATACATGGAGACCAGTTCGGCCATTCGTCCAATTGACAACCGCTAAAGAGGATGTTCGTGTCGTAACTCCACAGTCTCTCTGAGATTATGTCGCTCTCCTTTCCCGATTTAGATTTAGGTTAAGTTTTGAGGGTTTTACTCTCTCAAACTATTTCTAAAATATAGATCCAGGAGCTCCTTATAGGTATTTGATCTATGTTGTTTCAAAATTCTTATGTTGGTCTCTTTGCACGATAATGGAGATGAGAACATTGAACCTAAATGTGCACCGTAAACCGTTGTAAATGGAGTGGGAGATCTTGGCTTGTGTTCATCACTGAATCAGATGATTGGCCACTGATCGTGCACGGTAGTAGAACTGTGTTCTTCAAGGTTGAGAGCGTACTTTTAGCAGCGGACTGTGCTTTATTTTGTAGTTATTGTGGATTCGCTAAGCTTGAAAGTCCAAATTCTTGAAAAAGTGGACCCCACAATGATTTAGAATAGTCACGTAAGTATTTCTCATTTCAAAATTAGTCCAGAGCTGTTTGCCTCTGTTATACATACGCAAGAAGGTGCTCTCTCTATAATAGTTTTGAAGCGCGGCTGTGTAACTGAGAGCCAAGAGAAACCAGAAGAGAAAAGAGAGAGAATGTCGCGTTCTAGAAACAGTATGGCCGGCCTCAATTCGAGGATGTTTGCCATACCCATATATTATCAATCCATGAAATTTTCCATTGCACGTTCTGTGCTTACAATGTTGTGTTAGCACTAGAAAAAACAATCTAAAAGAAAAGGTCAACTTAGTTTGATCAGCTCTCGTTTAACATCTACAAGGCTGAGCGTAACAAACTGGGACTCCGATCACCAATCCAGCGGCCGCCATCATCTTCCTCTGATAACCAACCGGCACTCCAATCTGCAGCCGAGGAACCTCGTATGTGGGTGCCGGCGCAGCCATTTTTGCCGAAATGTTAATGATGCCATCGGTCTGCACGCCATTAGAATCCCTCAACCTATAACTGAGAAAATGCGTGTAACCCTCCGGCGTGCCAAGATCCCCAGCGAAATCCGAGACCGGTACCATCGCTCCGCCAACGAGCTTGTAACTCCCCGACGAGCTCTTGCACTTCACTTCCACGGAAATGAAGCCTGCGTGCAGCGGCAAGTCAACGATGAGATTCTCGTTCCACCAAGGGCTTGTTCCTCTGTCCGGCGCCGGTTTGGTCAAGCATTCGTGGATGGGCTCCACTCGGACTGCCACGACCGCGTTCTTCACGGGCTTTTTGTTGAGCCTCAGGTTCTCTCCGGATATCGAGGTGATTTCCAAGGCTCGCTTCATCCTCTTTACTTCCTTTTCTGGGTTGAAGATCACCGCTTGGAAAGATTGAAGCTTGTTATTGGAAAAACGTAGGAGATGAATGTAACAAAGAGTGCTAAGATGAAGAAGACTATGAAGAGCAAATACGGTGTGTGGTTTCACGATATACAAGGGAGTGGTTGTGAAGGAAGGAAGGGAGAGAGAAAGAAGGAAGAAGGAGGTGGGTGGTTTCTGATTCCTCTTCTCTCGTATTGACCTTGATTGACGCGGTGATATTTGTTGACGAAAGAGACGGGGCGACGGAGATCAAGAGACTTGAGTTAAAGCCCTGTTTTGGATCATTTCGCGGTTGAAAAGTCGTAATCATAGGCACAATCGGAGACCCCTCTATTAAATTTTAAGCTAATGTTGCGATTTCATGAATTTATATCGAAATTATTTCTTAGAACAGGATCATTTATCGAGCGACACGTGTTCATTCTTGAAATTATATCTATAATCTGCAAAGAATCTTTAAAAGGCTGACCCAAAAAAAAAGAAAATAATTTTTAAAGGGCTACCATTTATCAAATAATTGCTATGTCTCGCTTGGTCATTGTCAAAGAAAAGTCAATTTTGATTATTTTATGAAAAAAGGCCAGTTTTTCTTTTCTTATATAGGGTGCGAGATCCCCGGTGACACACGTTACGACATGCGATGGAACGTTCAATCGTGGCGTGTATTCGGTGGTCCCAGAAATTTTTCCAATCTTGGGTACGTAATAATTTCTTTGGACATAAAGTTGCAATTGCGTGATTCCAGTTTTGGCCCGGTTGGATGTAACCTGTTCAACAACTAAAGTAATGTTTCTGGCCTTTGGAGCGTGCGAGAGGAAAAATTGCTTCGACGCCAATCCTCAAAGAAGATTAGCTCAAAAATCAAGATTGCACGGAATCACTTTCTTGTTAGAATTTAAAGATCGCGCGTATATTCTATTATGTTTAAATTTGAATTACGATTATCATTCCCTCAGCATATAACCACTTCCAAAAATGTCAGAAAATTATTCAAAAAGTCTTAAACATATTGTATTACAGTTAATTCAATCCCAAAGTTTCAATTAGACTAATTTAGTCTTAAACTTTATGACAAATTTGCAATGTATCCCTTCTGGCCAATTTTGGTCGGAAATCGTAACATTGTTGAAGTTGACGTGGACGATTTTTACAATTTTTTAGAAATAATTTAGATTATTTCTTCCTCTTTTCTCTTTTATTGTTTGTCCTAAAAAAATGAGGGAATATACATGGCCGGCGGCTGGCCGATTGCCTGGTTAGGCAAGGGCCGTGAAGTCCATGTTAGCCACTGGTCAAGGCGAGGCCTTGATGCCTTTGCCTAGTGGCCAATGAGGGCGTGTAGGCTCTCGTTGGCCCTCGTTGAAGCCCTGATGACGGCCCTCCCTGGAAAATGAACAATGGAAAAAAAGAAGAAAAGAAAATTATAAAAACATAAACAAATTCATAAAATTTAAAAACACAATCACAAAAGGTTGCTATGTCGAATGGCTGGTGTCTACGTTAACAATTTTTGGACAAAATCTTCAAAAGATTTATATCTGAATTAATCAAATTGAAAAGTTTATAATCGAATTGACCGATATATAATAACTGCAAGACTTTTTCAATAATTATAAAAAAAATTGTATGTGTTATTTAGGTGAAATTCACGTGAAAGAAAAGTTTTGTCAGTCTAATGTCACTATATCACGAGAAATATCCAGGAATATACAAGTGAGGTGATATGATTCTTCGTGCCAAGACCGTTGCAATTCGGTCAACTAATCTTTTAAAAACTAAAATAAAAGAAGTTTCCCCACACCGTACAACACCGCAATCAGTGCAGTGGAAGTCTATTTTGCACCACCTAAAATTTTCATTTTTGTAAATTACGAGCCATGTGGGCCGGCAGACGTCGCTGTCCTCATGCGGCGCCACCACCACATTATATTTTTACATTCCCTACCGTATAAGACGTGCCAACAGAGAACATTTGGGCAGTGATCCGACCTTAAATAATCTAGAACTAGTTGAAAATCTTATAGGAAAGTTCTTCTATCAATTCAACTAAAAATTAGTAAATTCACATAAAAGTCGATGAAAACGTGTTTGTAAGAGAGATAAATAGAATATTTACCCCATCGACCGATAAGAATATAACACAATATATATGTAAGTCTGTCCGTCGCCAATTGGTTGTTCCGTAAATTGACTAATAAAATTAAAGAAAGGCGGAGGTCGTCACTTAATGGACAAACAGAAAGTTTGTTAAGTCGTCCGCGCGGGTGTTGGGATATTACACGGCAATGATGACACACGAAAGCATTTGCGACTCTGCTCTTCATATATTATTAGCGACGTCTTGCGAACGAACCAGTAAGAGCTTTATAGTGTTGTCATATATATTGCTGTCGCACCGAACAGAAGACTGGACGTATCTAAAGCGAGCCCATAAAGAACAACTGACTTTGAGTCAACCGACAGGTGCTTCTCTTTTGATGTGGCCCAAAACAATATGTCGGGATCATCTCACCAACATGGCGCCATCGTTCAACGTACTTCTTAAAATTCTAACGCATTGCACGGTGAATTTCGTCGATGCAATCTCCAGCAAATGAATGTGTGGTCGGAGAAGACTAATGAGCAATGTACCTAAGGGGCCACGACCCGTGTTAACATTAACATCTTCCGCTTCTGCATGTGATTTGCATTCGGTTCCTATCTTTGCCATGCAACTGGCCCGAAAGGAAAGCAGAAAGAAATGGTAGTGTTTCATTGGAAACAAGACCGATCCTCCTTCAACTTAAGCATAGAAAACTTTGGGATCGATCCGGAAGCAGACTAAAGTAAGAATGAGGAAGCCAATTTAGGTTTATAAAACCGGGGAAATAACGATCTCCTCCTTTCTTTTCCCTAAGTTAGGTTTTCCTCTCCTTTCCCTTGCAGCCACTGCCTCTCTGCAATGCCATCCTCTCCCTCCCTCCCTCCCTGCCCCCTCTTCCTCTCTGTCTCCCTCTTCCCTCTTTTGAAGTACTCTGTCTATCTTTTCTCTAATGATTTATTCTAAGAGTTTGTGTGTGTGAATAAATTTATACAGCTAATCATAGGTATACATGGAGACCAGTTCGGCCATTCGTCTAGTTGACAGCTACCAAGGAGGATGTTCGTGCCATGACTCCATAGTCTCTCCGAGACTAGGCCGCTCTCCTCTCCCGATTTAGATTTAAGTCAAGTTTTGGGGTTCTACTCTCTCAAACCAATTCTAAAATATAGATCCAGCAGCTCATAGGTATTTGATTTGTATTCTTTCAAAATTTTGATGTTGGTATCTCTGCACGGTAATGGAGATGAGGACATTGAACCTAAACGCACACCACAAACCATTGTAAATGGAGTAGGAGATCTTGGCGTGTGCTCAATACTGAATCTGGCGATCGACCGTCGATTGTTCACGGTAGTAGATCTGTTCTTCAAGGCTGAGGGTGTGCTTCTAGTTGCAAAATGTGCTTTGTTTTGCATTTATTGTGGATTTGCTAAACTTGAAAGTCTTTTATGAACTTGTCGAGTATTATTTTGATATATGAATGGCATATTTCTTTCGCCAAAAAAAAAAACAAGGGAAATACTCCATTGATCTTATAGAAAGGGTATGTGCGTAATATGCGGATAAAAATCCGAGCGGATAACTAAGTATGCAATTATTGACACTTGATGCAGAATAATGGAAAATATGTGATGTGCCTAATTCACATGTAAAATATTGTTTGGCTCTTTGCAATATTTGTGTTTGAAATCCATGTCTTGTAAGTGTAATTGTATTGTGTCGTAACTGTCTCGTGTCTCGTGAAGGAGAAACTATTTGAATGAACATGGACCATCGACTATATATAATTAGAATCATTAATAGTTATGAGATCCATATGGGTTTCCCATGAGACCTATATGATCAACAGCTTTGGTTGGTCCAATCTATGTAGACAACGGTTAAGAGACAAATCTCACCTCCCTTAATGTGCCCTGATGCATATGTTCGATCGACTTCGGCAACGCATATTCTCAACCTCAACACTTCGAAGCTGAGTTAAAAGTAGCTTTCTCTATATTGATTTTAAAAGGTTTTTGTTAGCATAGCAGTTTTTAAATCACTGTGAGAGTAACGACATATTGCGAGTCACAAATTTTTAAAGAAGTGGATCCCATAACGATTTCTAATTATTTGTTATTTGTTTTTTTGTAGTCCAAAACTGACTATTAGCCTCACTGTAGATTAAGAATTAGGGGTGAGCATGGTCGGGTGGATGGTTCCCACTCTAGAAATAGGAACCGTCCACTAAGAACTAGTTCCGAAAAATTGAAACAAAAAATTGATTTCATGGATCCACCTGGGAACTGGATCGCCGGTCTGGTCAGGTTTCCAGGTGGGTCCATGAAACCAGTCTCACTAGCCAAGGATGGAGATGGAAAGACATAGACGGAGATGGAGATGGAGAGTTGGAGACGGTGAAGTGAGTATCGATCTAGAAGAGTGAGAGAATGAGAGTGAGTGTGAGGCGAAAGCTAAAGAAGGTGTTTCTCGGCTCAGTATGAGGCTGTGAGCGTCTTTAGGATTTATTATTATATTATCGGTTTGGTCTGGATGGACGGTTCCACATTTGGAACAGGGAACCAGACCTGTATTCACCGATTCTTAAAAATTGGAACCGAGAACTGAACTGGTTTCCTTAGGAGCCATCAGTTCCGAGCGGTCCCGAGCGATTCTCGGTTCTTTTGCATACCCCTATCAAGAACAGTTATGCAAGTATTTATTGTTTCAAAATTAGTCCAGAGCTTTTTGCCTCTGTTATATATACGCAAGTAGATGGTCTCTCTATAATAGTTATGAAGCACGACCGTATAGCCGAGAGCCTAGAGAAACCAGACGAGAAAAGAAAAAGAATGTCGCGTTTTAGAAACAGTATGGCCGGCCTCAAATTGAGGATGTTTGCCATACCCATATATTATCAATCCATGAAATTTTCCATTGCACGTTCTGTGCTTACAATGTTGTGTTAGCACTAGAAAAAACAATCTAAAAGAAAAGGTCAACTTAGTTTGATCAGCTCTCGTTTAACATCTACAAGGCTGAGCGTAACAAACTGGGACTCCGATCACCAATCCAGCGGCCGCCATCATCTTCCTCTGATAACCAACCGGCACTCCAATCTGCAGCCGAGGAACCTCGTATGTGGGTGCCGGCGCAGCCATTTTTGCCGAAATGTTAATGATGCCATCGGTCTGCACGCCATTAGAATCCCTCAACCTATAACTGAGAAAATGCACGTAACCCTCCGGCGTGCCAAGATCCCCAGCGAAATCCGAGACCGGTACCGTGGCTCCGCCAACGAGCTTGTAACTCCCCGACGAGCTCTTGCACTTCACTTCCACGGTAATGAAGCCCGCGTGCAGCGGCAAATCAATGATGAGATTCTCGTTCCACCGAGGGCTTGTTCCTCTGTCCGGCGCCGGTTTGGTCGAGCATTCGTGGCCGGGCTCCACTCGGACTGCCACGACCGCGTTCTTCACGGGCTTTTTGTTGAGCCGCAGGTTCTCTCCGGATATCAAGGTAATTTCCAAGGCTCGCTTCATCCTCTTTTCTTCCTTTTCTGGGTTGAAGATCACCTCTTGGAAAGCTTGAAGCTTGTTATTGGAAAAACGTAGGAGATGAATGTGATGAAGAGTGCTAAGATGAAGAAGACTGTGAAGAGCAAAGAGGGTGTGTGGTTTCACTATATATAAGGGAGGGGTTGTGAGGGAAGGAAGGGAGAGAGAAAGAAGGAAGAAGGAGGTGGGCGGTTTCTGATTCCTCTTCTCCCGTATTGACCGTGATTGACGCGGTGATATTGGTTGACGAAAGAACCGGGGCGAGAGTTGAGTTAAAGCCCTGTTTTGGATCATTTCGACGTTGAAAAGTCGGAATCACGGGCACAATCGGAGACGCCTCTATTAAATTTTATCCAAACGTTTGATATGCTGCGAATTCATGAATTTACATCAAAATTTTTTCTTGCAATAGGATCATTCATCAAGCGACACGTGTTCATTCGTGAGATTATATCTATAATATCTCCAAAGAATCTTTAATGGGCCGGCCAAAAAAAAAAAGAAAAGAATCTTTAAAGGGCTACCATTTATCAAATAATTTGCTACGTCTCGCTTGTTTATTCTTAAAGAAAAGTCAATTTTGATTATTTTATGAAAAAAAGGCCAGTTTTTCTTTTCTTATATAGGTTTAGGTGACGCGCGTTGAGACACGCGATGGAACGTTCAATTTGTGGCGTGTATTCGGTGGTCCCGGAAATTTTTCCAATCTTGGGCACCTAATAATTCCTTTGGACATAAAGTTGCAATTGCACGATTCCAGTTTTGGCCTGGTTGGATGTAACCTGTTCAACAACTAAAGTTATGTTTCTGGCCTTTAGAGCTTGTGAGAGGAAAAATTGCTTCGACGCCAATCCTGAACGAAGAATAGCTCAAAAATCAAGATTGCACAGAATCACTTTCTTGTTAGAATTTAAAGATCGCGTGTATATTCTGTTATGTTTAAATTCGAATTACGCTTATCATTCCCACCACTTCCAAAAATGCCATAAAATTATTTAAAAAGTCTTAAATATATTGTATTGCAGTTAATTCAATCCTAAAGTTTCAATTAGACCAATTTAGTCTTAAACTTTATAACAAATTTTCAATATAGCTATTCTAATCAATATTGACCGAAAATCATGACATGATTGAAATTGATGTGGATAATTTTTATAATTTTTTAAAAATAATTTAGATTAATTTTCCTCTTTTCTCTTTTATTGTTTGTCCTAAAAAAATGAGGGAATATACATGGCCGGCGGCTGGCTGGTTGCCTGGCATAGGCAAGGGCCACGACGTCCACGTTAGCTACTGGGCAAGGCGAGGCCTTGATGCCTTTGCCTAGTGGCCAATGAACGCGTTTAGGCTCTTGCTGGCTCTCGTCGAAGCCCCAACAACCCTTGTTGGCCCTCCCAGGAAAATGAACAATGGAAAAAAAAGAAAAAAAATAAAAATAAAAATAAAAATAAAATTTAAAAACACAATCACAAAGATTTCCACCTCGAACGGCTGGTGTCTACGTTAACGATTTTTGGATAAAATCGTCAAAAGATTTATAATTGAATTGATCAAATTAAAAAGTTTACAATTGAATTGGCTGATATATAATAAGTTCTGGACTTTTTGGAACAATTACTAAAAAAAAATTGTACACATTATTTAGGTGAAATTCACGTTAAAGAAAAGTTTTGGCAGTCTAATTTCACTATTATCACGAGAAATATCCAGGAATATACAAGTGAGGTGACACGTTTCTGCGTGCCAAGACCGTTGCGATTCCGTCAACTAATCTTTTAAAAACTAAAATAAACTAAAATAAGCAAGATAGATAATTCGGGCCGCTTAAGGAGAGCTGAGGATCGCCACGTGTCAATGCGCGGAGCGGGATTTGGCGAACACGTGTGCGACACGCGGGCACGGTTTTCACACCCTTTTGTTAGGTTAATGTTGGGTCGTCCTCCCATGTTATCCAACATCTTTTCGTGGTTCGACGTCGGGAAACTTTCTTTGACAAAAACAAAAGAAGATAGCGCCAAAACCTTCGTATGTTTTTCAGGCCCAATTCCTCGAAAAGATCCAATTTTAGGTCCAATTTCAATTTTATCCAGAATTTCTTTTTTTGTATAAAAAAACACCAACTTTCATTAAAGCCTCCAGATTTATCTTGAGTTCAAAAATCGCCACTATTCTCTTCATAATTATCAACATCAGGAGGCTGCGGTTATTTCATACGAAGGTGAGGGTATTGGTGTTAATGTAGGTTATGATAATGAACCTCTAACTCGTCCTCATGTTGATAATTTTAAAGAATTTTTTAGTGATTTTTTGGACGAGGAGCGGATTTAGGATTATAGGGAAAGTTTGTGATACTTTTTAGATAAAATAAAGTCCGGGGCACAATTGAGATTGGATCTAGGGAGCTTTTTAGAGAATTAAATCGAGAATATATAGATGTGTCGCCCAATAAAACCCTTTTCTCTTGATTTTTTTTAGTCCAAATGAGGGCCAACATAGAACGTAATGGATCATGTACATTGACATTGATTTCATATTAAGACTCAAAAGGATTTTTAAAAAGAAAAGTAGTAATTCCATTTGTTTCACATAAATGAATAATTTAGAATTATTTTCCTAAAAACGATTGCTTTTATCGCTTAGAAAAATTAATGTATGAAAAATACTTTCACCATCCATGAAATGTTTTGATTTAAATTGTTGTTAATGAAAACATATTCCACTAACTAATTATTTCAAAATGATATAAGGGATTATTTAAAAAAAAACCAATTTTCAAATCATTTATTTTTTTGCAAAACAAACATGCTTATAGAGTTGCAAAGTCTTATTCTGATTCTCGATCGAATGCATTTCCAAGCATCATCAAGATCTTAGATTCTGACACTTTCTTTATGAGATGGAAGCAATCTTAATCAAGACACTCAATGACCATGAGTTGGATATCTGTTTTATGAAAAGGACTCAGTATATGAGATTATAAACACAAAACTGCTTTAATCATCCGAAACACTAAGGCAAACAATCTCATATTATCTGACCTATTTAATTGAGTAATGACTCATAACTTATCTGATTCATGAAACCAGTAGGATACATTAATGCACAAAGTTCTGTCACATTAAGATAAGATTATTAAGGACAAGTCATCTAAGTAGTGTTACAACATAAAGGGCCACTGTGTTTGTGCTCTTTTTCGGAGAAATTCTCTGATAGTACAAGTCTGTGAAAAAGAAAAAGAATACATCACACAATCTGCAACAAAATCATGGAGATCAACCATCATCGATGGTTGCTATGCACCGTTCCACGGCGGACTCATTCTACGGGCCAAAAGCAAATAATCATCACTTTAGATTAGAAAAGTGAATTCAAAACGATCTTTAGGATACAGTTGAGATTACCATGTGGCACCTAACAGCATTTGCCAAACTTTGAGCAAGCCATGGGATGGAGAAGGTTTTAGTTCATAAGATTTCCCGATCTGAAAAAGAGGAGACTTCAAAAGAATCATCCTTTGGAGTTAGTGCACCAAGCTTGGTAGAGGTATCTAGTATCTCCATGACCGGTTCAATATATACAATTCGCCTCCAATCAAAGTTATTACGAAATCAATCTTGTTCTTCTCTTTTTGTCTGCGCTATTTAGTGATCACAATTGACGAATTCCTTTGATGATAAAAACGGATACATACATTGCATTATGAACCAAGTTTGCTTTTTATTGGGCTGAAACAATCGGGTCCAAGTTCTTTATCTCGTTTGACCAGTAGTCTGCTTGTAATTGGCCGAGCCTATGTTAATGTCTATCACGCTTGTTCAAAGAGCAGAGAATACTTCGCGATTTTCTTTCTTCTTTGGCCAAAAGAAGAAGAACAGTTCTACTTTAACTCCCGCAAAAGCAAATCTTATGTTGGGAATTCGCGTCGCACCACCCACCCGACGAGCCAACTAAAAGAGGGAACTATTCTATCACACGACGCCATAAAGATGATCGCCATTGATGACCAAAACGTAACCAGCAGACCAAAGAATTCAAAATTCCATCACTCCTTTGCTACTTTTTTCACTGAACTGAACTGAATATAAAGTCAAGATACGCGATCTGTGCAGAACTTTTTGAAATAAGTTTTTCTTTTTGGGTTCGACAAGTAATTTTGCATATTCGGTATAGTATGCAAGATGGTCTCTTAATTTTTAATAAGCTCAATATAATCCCTGGACTTTTGGTACCATTTAATTTAGTCCATAAACTATAAAAAAAATATTTGATATAGTCCCTGAATTTGAATTAATGGAAATACTATAATAAACATTTTCATATAGTTCGCTAATTACATTAAACGTATACAAAAAATTTAAGAACGACATTGAACAAATTAAAAATTCAAGAATCACATTGCATGTTAAGTCAAAGTTCAGAACTCTGTGTCATTTTTCCTTTTGCACAATAGGTTGAATGAGAAGTTTGTCTTTCTGAGTTCAAACAAATGCCTCGAACTACTAAATTTAATTGGCCGAGTCTATATTCTGTGGGTGATCCGCTTGTTTATGAGGCGGGAATTCTCCACAGAGTACTTTGTTTTTTGACTAGATAAAGCAAGCAGAAATATAGGCATGTGACAAAGGAAAGTTTTAAACGTCTACTAAACATTTGAACTTTTGAATTAATATAGGAGGGACAGAAAGATGCTTGTAGCATGAGCAATATCTAAACTAAAATATTGATGGGTCGACATCTACGGGATTAGTCATCAATTTTTGTTGTTTGAATTACGAATCTGTCTATTTTAATTTTATTGTAAAATCTTACTGTTGTTATTTATCTTAATAAATAAAATGGACTCTCATGAAATATGTTGACAAGTTTTTGAGATGAAAAGGCACCGTTTGGCGTGCCTTGTAATATAGCGAGGAGAAAGAATTTCATGAATTTCATAACATCAAAGTACAAGAAATCAAATAGGGAACAAAACCATCTAAGTAATAAGTCTAGGAAATCACTATGTGCTCTTACACGCTTGACGATATACCCAAACGACGATCACTCTCATGTCCGATACCAAACTCATCAATCTTGATTTATTCTTCTCGGTTGAAAATCTAATTAGGAAACACGCGTCTCTCAAGATTTGCATTGATTGGGATACCAAACTGGCACGCCGGTCACCGTCCCGCCGGACTTCTCCTGATCCACTGGAATCCTGAACTCTGGCACTGACGCCGATGAAGATGACGAAGCCCCTTTATACGACGATGTGATGACCCTCACCGAGATATTGATGATCCCATTGCGTAGGCCTTTGGCGTCTTTCAGCCGGTAACTCAAGAAATGCAGATAATTCTCCGGCGTGTAGCCTCCGATGAAGTCTGACACGGGAATCCTCGCCGTCCCAACAAGACTGTCCTCAGCTGAGGAGCTCCTCCGGCGGACCTCGGCGATGACGTAGTGTGATCCTGCGGGCAATCCCACGTGGAGTTTCTCGTTCCAGTAAGGGTAGCTCTCACCCCGCGCGTCCGGTTTAGTCGAGTCGTGTGACGATGGCGAGCAGCAAGAGTTGGCCTTGACGGTGACGAAGGCGTTGTTTTTGATGGGCCTGTTGTTGATGCGGAGGTCTTCGCCGGAGATGACTGTGACTTCCAAGCTGCGATGGTGAGTGTTGGCCATGCCTGACGTCTTTGTGATACTCATGGGTGTGCTTTTACAGGACGGCATAGGAGACGACGACATATATATATATTTATGGAACGATTCTTCTTTGATCGCGACGAGGAGATCATCGGGATCCGAGAAAGACCTGGACTAACAAAATATATACGGTTTTTTGAATGTACACCCACAAAAGACGATGCGATCTTGAATAATGGTTATATATATATATATATATATATATATATATATATATACACACACATATAAGAAAGGTTCTTGCACTTTCCTCGAAATCACATCTAGAGTCCTTACTTTTCAATTACCATACATGATTTGAAATACCATAAAATTATACCTAGGTAATTTTCTTGCAATTGCGTCAGAATTCTATTTTTGATAATTACTCGGTTACAACGAGATAATTCTCGCAATTTCCCCGAAACCACCTTAAAGGTTATTACTTTGAGAATTACTTAAATTAGGTGAGACATTCATAAGGAAGGTTTTCCAATTTTAGGCTCGTGATGTTGTCAATCAACTAATCAGAGTCAACTTTTGGCCTAACAATTTTCCGGGTAATGTGCTAATACATCCTAAATCATGAAAGTGGTGGAGGATTGTGGTGGTTCCACCTCCTGGAAATTTTCGAAATGAGGAAACGAAATAATGCAACGAAGTTTCCGGGAAAGTGATTGGCTTATGGTCATTAGGTACTCGCTTGTGCCTTGGACTAATAGCATAGAAATTCTCTGTTGTTCAAATGATGAATGCAAATTTGGAAATCTGTAGGATATTCAAATTGTGTGAACCAAGAAAATGTAAAATAATTGGCTACATTCAAATTGTGTGAACCAAGAAAATGTAAAATAATTGGCTACAGTTATGAGTGGACGCTCTGCAGTATTTGAATAATAATTATGAAAACTGGGTAAAATGTTTAAATAATGTCCCGTTTTCTATCTAAACATGTAAATGCTTATCCTTGGTATTACGTGCATAATTTCTCCTTGTGCGAGAGACGCAATAGTTTACTTATATAGATAGAAGTCCGAATTGAAGATTGCCGATTTGCATTGTCCAGGACGTTTTTCCCTTTGCTCTTCGGAAAAAAAAAAAATACATAACTATTTTTACATGAAATCGATCCGTGCCTATTCAAATCTCAATTCGCTGGATAAATCTTATGTAAGGGTCCAAGGACATGCAGCTCATTTGTGCACTAGATGCATACAACTGACTTAAATAAAAAAGAACTAAGTATTATTATTATCATGTTTGCAGTAGTTAATTATTATTCATTATTAGTCTCTTCTCAATGGCAGACGATGTGATTATTTGTTGCTTTAACCTTAAGTTGGAATTTGTCGCCTACGCGTGCTGCTTGTCTAGGTTATGTTAGATTACACTCATGGATGACTTTTCCGCCATTTGAAAGTTAAGGAAGAAAAAATATAATGGAATTCCAGCATCCGTTAAAGAGTTGCACTATATATATATATATATATATATATATATATATATATATGTCCGTTTAATAACTTAAACTCTTGGAACGGACCTCTCCTTTTAGCATCATCAGAAGCCAAACTATCTCATTAATGTCTACTGATGCGAACGGGTATTTTAGAATTATGACATGGACCCATTATTATTTAGGTAATATGATACAAATGATCCTTGAACTTTGATCTGGTGTGTAACATCGTCCCTAAACTTTTAATTTGTTCAATATGATATTTGAACTATTGGTAAATGTTCAATTTAGTCTCTAAACTATATGAAAATGTTCAATGTCATCCTTTTGTTAAGTCTACTTAATGGAATGCACTGATGTGGCTTCCGATATGTTAAGTTTGAATATGGGCAAGCAAAAAATGTTATACATATGTTATCCAAGTAAGATATTCATAGTAAATCATTATAAAATAATCAACGTCATCAAATAATGATAGACATGTTAATGCCCTGATTTTTGTTTTCCTTTTTGAAGTAGATGCATAAAAAGATGGACTTACTAACTCATCATATTTAAAAATCCAACTAAGCACATCACAATCGACGACATCAAATAACATCTGATATGTCGTTTGAGCAAACAGAATAATTATATTGAACATTTATCAATAGTTAAAGTTCAAGAATGATATCGCATGTTGGGCTAAAGTTCAAAAACTATTTGTATTGTTTTCCCTATTATTTACCAAAGAATCATTTCATCTTTTTAGATATTGCTAATGCGTAATGCCCTAGAAATTGAATTGGTACAAAATGAGTTCATGGATTGAAATTTAGGGTGCGTTTATTTTGCGAAAAACATAATGTTTTTGGGAAGTATTTTCCAAGAAATCATTTTCCAAGAAAACGTTATTTTTCCTTTGTTTGGTAATATATGATCGAAAACGTTTTCTGGGGTTTGGATATTATTTGAAAAGTGATTTTAATCTTATGACTTTATTTCGGACAAAAAAATACATTTTTTATTTAAAAAAATCGAATTTTTACTATTTATTATTTTTCTTTTCTTTTTAAAAAATCAATTTTTTCTTTTTTTTTCTTTTCTTTCCTTTTTTTTCCTCTTCCTCCGGCCCGACTGGCCGACGACGGCCATAGGTGAGCTAGAGGCTTGCCTGGTGATGGCCATAGGCGAGCTCGAGCTCGTGGGTTTCTACCGAGCTCGAGTTCAACTCGCCTAGATCTGGCGAGCTGTGAGCTTGCTGGCCTCGATGGAGCTTGGGCTGACAAGCTCGCAGCTTGCCGACCTCGGCCGAGCTCGGGCTCGCCTAGATTAGTCGAGCCTACAAGGCTGGCTTGCGCCTGTGATCGGTCGCTGGCCGTCGTCGAGGCCGGGAGCCGACGGAGGGAGGAAGAAGAAAAAAGAAAAAAAAAAGAAAAAAAGAAAAGAAAGGAAAGGAAAAGAAAAGAAAAGAAAATTAAAATATTAACAAATTTAAAATAATCAATTCTGAAAAGTATTTTCACCTTTTTAAATTAGGAAATTCACTTTCTTAAATTTATATATGAATATTTTTCTTGATCAGAAAGTATTTTCGATTGATCAAATCATTTTCGGACAATCAAATAGATGAAAGTCCAGAAAGTACTTTAACGAAAATGACTTTCATCAAAATAAACACACCCTTAAAGGTAATAATCTTCACGAAACAAGATAACCAAAAAAGTGGACCTAGCAAAGCATTGGTGTTATCTATTTGGATAATAATGAGAATTACTATGAGGATGGAACGCTTGACTTGACCTCAATACACGCGCCGAGTCGTTTTAACTCAAAACAATGAAGTTTTTGGTGCGATTGGCTGCGCGAAGGAGTGCGTGCCAAAAGAAAGGATTGATCTCGATGTGATCACTCCCCCACCTGCTTTCTCCTTCTTACGTAAAAGAAAGTTGTGCCACTATTTTGGTTTGAGTTAATACCGCCAAAAACTTTAAATTGGTATATTTATAATAATTTTATCTTAAATTAATTTTTTAACCATAAAAAATCTCAAATTAGTACATCTGTGGTAAATTTATCCTCAGTTTATTTTCGTTAAATTTTACCGTCAAATTATTTTATTAAATGGCATGGGATAATTGACGGATGTATCAATTTTATGTTTTATCCTCCGTTTGTCACAAGAGTACCGGTTTATGATTTTTTGAAGTATTAATTCAATTTAACAGAAACTAATGGAAGGTAAATTTGTCACGAATATATTAGTTTGAGATTTTTGGTGGTTAAAAAATTAGTTTGGAGTAAATTTATCACAAGTATATCAATTTGGGATTTTTCATGATCAAAAAATTAATTTAGAATAAAATTATCACAAATATTTTAATTTAAGATTTTTCGTGATGCTAACCCTATTGCTTTTAGCAAATGGGTTCTTTTTTGTTGACCTAGAGAGAGAATTCGAGGTCTCAATCTAATCATTGTTCTAGGTCAACATTGCTATTATGGTGACATCGCATGAGATGTGGTCGATGGTAGGGTTGTTAGAACCGAATCGAAAAACTAAACTGAGATACGAACCGAACCGAACTGAATTAAAAATTTCATGCATTTCGGTTTGGTTTTGGTTTTAGTTTGGATAATCAAAATTAACCAATTTTTTTTTAAATTCTGTTTCTTTTAGTTCGGTTCTGTTCGGATCGAATTGAACTGCAATAGAAACTTTGGTTTTTACCCGAAAAGCCTTTTGCTTTTAGCTTTAGGGCTTTCTCGCCTTCGCTGCATCTGCCTTTGCTCATTAGCAGAGTCTCTGAATTTGACATCGCGCTGCCTCTGCTGAAGCAATGAGCAAAGGCAATTACAAGTCTTGGCGATCGATACTTGCTAGAGAAAGCAAAGCAGATCAGGACCACCAGCGGGGAAGCTCAACCTTTCAACAAGAACCTCTTACCCCACAACAGAAAAAAAGAGGGGGGGGGGGCAACAAGAACGCACCGGGTCGGTCGCGGGGTGGTGGAGGGGAGGGAGGGAGGTACTCGGCGGAGTGGGCCGATGGCTGCCGATAGAAACTCATAGAGAGAGAGAGAGAGAGAGAGAGAGAGAGAGAGAGAGAGAGAGAGAGAGAGAGAGAGAGAGAGAGAGAGGGTGGGGGGTTAGAGAGAGCAAGAAGAGGGAAAGCAGAAATGGAGGAGAGGCGGGTGGGCTTACTTTGATATAAAACTAGGTGTCAATGGCCACCATTGCTGGAGGAGAGAGAGAGAGAGAGAGTCTCTTTTAGAATAGATTTGCGAAGGAAGAAGGAAGTCCAAAAAAAAAAGAAAAGAAATAAAAAATTGATCCGAACTTATCCGAATCAAACCAAATCAAATCGGTCTTTTGGTTTGGTTCCAATCCGGTTTGAGTGAGTTTCGATTCGGTTCAAGAGGGTGCCCTTAATGATTCAACTCGGTTTGATTTTCTTGAAAAATCAAGTCAAATTAAACCATTTACGCTCCTAGTCGATGGCACGTCGTGCATAGTGTCAGCAACGCCATCTGCTACATGAGCTAATGCCCGCGTAACAAAAAAGAAAGACTTCCGACAAGATGAGTCAACGAAGACGATGACCATATGTCAACGCAAGAGTCACAAATTTACAATATCATTAGCCTTTGAAAACATGGTGGTGACTAGATCATGACGAAGCATATGTATTCGACATCTTCACCATCCTTTGGAGTTATTATCTCTTTCTTCCGTCCACCGGACAGAAGGAGATAGAGCAGGATTTTCGAATTGTTTTGACAAAAATTATCAAAAAAGTTCTTAATCTATTGTACTTTTTCTAATTTAGTTCCAAATCTTTTAAATTTGCCAATTCAGTCCTAAATCTTTTCATTTCTTGTCAATTGAATTCATTCGGCCAATTTTGACCAGCTGGCATTGACATGGCTGCCGGCCAACGCTAACGGAGCAATTTTAAAATATTTTTTTCGAATTTTTTCTTTCTTTTTTCTGGTTTTTTTTCTCTTTGGTCGGTTTGGTGATCGACGATTGGCCAGAGGTGCGGACCGGCAAGGTCGACCTTGCCAGCCTTTAGCGAAGCTCGCCCCCGCCGGCCATTGGTAAGGGTGAGCCTTGCCTATCGCTACCGGGCTAACCTCACTAGATCTGGGTGAGGTCGAGCCTCGCCCAAGCACGGCGAGGCTAGCTAGTGCCGTCACAAGTCGGCCTTGCCTTAGTTGGGCGAGGCTCAACCTTGCCCAAATCTAGCAAGGTTGGCCTAGCAGCCACGAGCGAGCTTCGCTAGAGGCCGGCGAGGTTGACCTCGACGGCCCATGCCTCTGAAGAAGACAAAAAAAAAATAAATAAAAACATTAAAAATTTCAAAAAAAATTAAAAAATTGCCACGTTAGCGTCGGCCCATGACCACATAAGCGTCAACTGGCCAAAATTGACTAGATGAACTCAATTAGTAAGAAATGAAAAGGTTTAGGATTGAATTGGTAAAAATGTAATAAATTTAGTACTTTTTGAACAATTTTTCCAAATTGTTTTGGGGGCGACTAACGAATCAAGCTGTTGTTCCTGTGCATCATTGCATCCATGTCAGACAAATTTAATACAGCTGTTGAGGTCGCTCTGCAAGTCGTCTTTGCCTGCGATTGAAGATGTTATGTTCACGAGTTGAAGTATGTTGAATTAATTAATTTCACTCACATGACGTTGGATGTGATTTGGATATGCTCTCTCGCGCTTTGATTATCAAATTGTGATCGGAGTCTTTAAGTCAATATATATTATATATAAAGTCAATTTCTATTCCAGAAATTAATTTCTGGCTAGAAATAGATTTTTCTATTTCTATTTCGTGGACGAGTTTCTAAGTAAAACTATGTGTTTGATAATAATACAAAATTTCTGTTTCCGAAATAGAAATTCGTTTGATAATAATACAAATTTCTATTTTCCAGAACAAAAATATATTTTTTTTAGAAATGGAATAAAAAAATTAGAAAATCTGGAAAATTCCTAAAAATCTAAAAAAAATTCAGAAAATCCATAAAAATTTCCAGAAAATAAAAAAGTGTCAGATTTTGGGAAAATAGGAAATTTGTTAAATTTTTTCCAATAAAAATAAAAAAATTTCAAAACTTCACAGAATGGCTTAGAATATATGTGACTACTCACTTTGAGTGAAATTTAGATTTTTTGATGTGCCCAAAAAAAATCAAAAAACTAAAAAAATTAAATTTCACTCAAAATGGATGGTCACAAGTATTCTAAGCCATTCTGCGAAGTTTTAATTTTTTTTAATTTTTTTGGGCACCTCAAAAAATTTGGATTTCACTCAAAGTGGTTGGCCATATGTATTTTAAGCCATTTTGTGAAGTTTCAAAATTTTTTATTTTTTTATTTTTTGGGTGCCTCAAGAAATTTAAATTTCACTCAAAGTGAGTGGCCACAGGTATTCTAAATCATTCTATGAAGTTTTGAAATTTTTTTAAATTTTTTTGGGCACCTCAAAAAAATTGAATTTCACTCAAAGTGGGTGGCCATATGTATTCTAAGCCATTCTGTAAAGTTTTGAAATTTTTGATTTTTTAATTTTTTGAGAGCCTCAAGAAATTTAAATTTTACTCAAAGTGGGTGGCCACAGGTATTTTAAACCATTTTATGAAGTTTTGAATTTTTGATTTTTTTTGGTACATCAAAAGATTCAAATTTCACTCAAAGTGGGTGGTCATAGGTATTCTATGAAGTTTTGAAGTTTTTTATTTTTTGGAAAAAATTCAACAAATTTCCTATTTTCCCAAAATCTGACTTTTTTTTTATTTTCTAGAATTTTTTATGAATTTTTTTTAAAATTTCAATTTTTATGGATTTTCAAAAAAAATTTTTGGGCGGTGGCCGACTGATGGTGGCGGGAGGCGGTCGGTGGCAGAAGGAGGCAGGCGGCAATAGCAAGCAGTGGCAGGGGTGGCCGGCTTATAGCGAGGGTAAGTGATGAGAAGAGTTGCCAATTTCTAAATTCTGTTTCAGAAATAGAAAAGTAAATTTTTTAACTTCTGATTTTTGTTTCAAACCTATTTCTGGAATAGAAATTTGTTTCAAAAATAGAAAAATAAAATTACATTACCAAACAGATTTCTGTTCCAAAATATTTCTGGGAATAAAAAAACAAAAATTATCGCTATTTGGCAAATTATCATGCGCGCCCTAGACATATCATATTAGATGTGGAAAATAGTTTCGGTCCGAAAGTGTGGATAATTTGTAATTGTGTGATAGTTGAGCAAATTTGTATGGTATCTGGAAGGCACGTCAATGATTGTACCTTTCTCGGGTATAGTGTCACAATCCTAAAGTTCTTGTTCGAAATTCACAAAAAAAAAAAATAATTTGAGCACGATAATAATTTGATTACCAAGTTACTAATATTAAGAGTGAACGGTTTCAAAATTAGTATAGATTTCACCTAAAACTTGAAACTTGCCATGTCAGAATTGATTCCCTAATGTTCTAATACCCTGAAACTTGGAATCCACTCTGTCAATTGGTTCCCGTGCACTATTAGGGATGTTAGAATAGTAAGATAATACCTTATTCTGATAATGAGGGCGAAAAGTGTTATGTTCGGAGTTAGAATTAAGCTAGATGCTAAAAGTTAGTTCCCAATGGGTAAGAATTTAGTTAGATGCTAAAAATCGGTCCCAATAGATAAGAATTTAGTTGGATGTTAAAAGTTGTTCTCGACATGGTAAGACCTATGAGGGCACTACAGCGGGCTAAATACTTGCATTCGCCAAGTTCTGAGAGTCTTGCAAGGGGCACCAAAGGGACTGAATACCTGCATTTGTTGAGATCTAAGAGTCTCGTATGGGGCACCAAGGGGACAGAATACCTGTATTAGCCAAGTTTTGTTCTTAGCATAGACCACTTTATACAAGGGAATTGACCTATTTTTTCTTTGTTTGTTTCATTTTTTCCTTCCTTTTTTTCTTTCATTTTTAGTTAAGCAAAATGAAAGTGAACACAATAATAAAAATCATCATTTATCAATAGCAACAATTTATAAAATATGTACACATAAAATAAAAATAAAAAATTCAAAACTCAAAACGTGTAATTGTGATTCATCTGTTCCTGGTTCGATTCTTCGATTTAGTTCTTACCTAGGAATCAGGAATCGAATTACACAGTAATGGTTTCAATTTTTTTAGAACCGGAAATCAGACCGGTACCTATGGCCCGTTTGGTGTGGTTTTTGATTCTACCCTGTATCCATGCTTACCCCGAACCAATACAGATCTGCATAGAACTTAAAGGATGAAGCATGAATTTACTGTTAAATAAGAAAGGCATGTTTGGTTGCAAAAATGTGCCTTATCCATGCCAATGATCCTCGTTCATGTGTACAATGTAATGATCTATACAAATGCATTAACAGTTACGGTTCCCATTTGTTAGGTTTTCACTTTCTAGATTGCTAGTGTGTGCACGATTATCTTCTTAAGAGAATATAATCTGGTTAAATGAGAATATTTACATAGATCCAATGAAAAATTAAATAAATTATAAAGGTAACATGTAGTTTTAAAGAAGATGATTACATATATGTTGGTTACATAATGCAATTCGGGGCAATTTTTTTTTTGGTAACAAGGAGAGCAAACTCCTTAATGGCTTGATTAGAATATAATTCTAAATCTGTACTGTTTAGTAAATTTGTTATTTATTTGCATTTTAATCGAAGGGGTCTACTTAGTCTTTTCAACATCCCCCATCCCACCCATCCTGTACGAGGCATTAATCGTCGTTCGCGTAGAGACAAATCTTCACTCAGTCGACCACTATAGCCTAGGTAGCTTAGTAGACATCAGCTGGGCCACAAGCTCTTTTGTCATCAGCATAGCTTCCCGCTGGTCAAAGAGAGACGAAAAGTGAAAAGAAATATCCATTAATTTTTGCCTTGGCAATTAAAATAAATTGGTTATAAAAGTGAAAATCATATATAATCTCATTTTATACATAGTATGATGGGATTGTGGTAGAAGGACTCGTTGTTTATCTAAAATTGTTGACGAATCTCCATATGTTCTTGAGCAATGACTAGAATCAAATTTTCCTAGAATCAATCTCAGCGGTCGGATTCGAAGAGAGCAAGAAAGAGATGGTCGAAGAAAAGGAGATATCAAAAGCGAAATAGAACATCGTCCATCTTAATTTGCCTAAACGACAGCGGATCACCTGCTTGGTTTATCCACACTTGTGCGTTGCACATATCAACGTCTTCGAACATGGAGCTTCGAGAGTGAGAAGAGAACCATCCATGGCTTCACCTTCTCCTTCGAGTCATCTCTCACCGCTGCCACCACATCCGCTTCGCTTCCTCTTCCACTTCCCTCCGAACCGGTCCACTGCATCCTCGCTTTCTTGACCAGCCGATTCCAGGTTCCGGTGCTTGGCTAGCCAGACAGGCTTCTTGACTTCGCTTGGCCGGTTGATAAAGGAGAAGGGGAGGAGCGACGCCGAGAAGATATTTTGGGGAATCTCGAAGACCAGAGACAATCTCGCGGTCATTGATGAGCTCCGTCTTTACTGGAACCTCGCCGACACCGATTGCATCCTCGAATGAACTCGAAGAGGTCCGTCATGTTAGTTTTATGTAGAGTTCGAAGTCTGTTGCGGAAGGATTGATTCCTTAAAGCTTGGTTATGAACTTCGTTGAAGGTTTTAGTGCGTTGAAGTAGCGCGATTCCTTTTTCGTGCGTAAAAAAAATAACGTATCAGACAAAAAGTTCATAAGTGAACAAATTTAAGGAGTTTAGTCGAAAGATAAATAAAAAAAATGATAATCGATAACAAAAGCTGATATATTAAAGTAAATGTAACTTCAAAAGAGAATTGTTTGGTAATCCACGATTAATTGATAAATTAATCAAAAAAAAATTCAATTGAGAACTTTCAAATAAGGGTTAATAACACGAAAAATCTCAAACTGGTACACTTGTAATAAATTTATTCAAAACTAGTTTTTTGACCATAAAAATACTCAAATCGGTATACTTGTGATAAATTTACTCTATGTTAAATTTTACTGTCAAATTACTGAGTTAATGACACGTGACAGTTGACAGATGTATTAATTTGTGGTTTTACTCTTCGTTTATCACAGGCATACGAGTTTATGATTTTTTTTTGTATTAATTCAATTTAACGAAAGATAAATTTGTCATAAGTGTAGAAGTTTGGGATTTTTGTGGGTGAAAAAATTAGTTTTTGATAAATTTATCATAGGTATATCAGTTTGAGATTTTTCATGGTATTAACTATTCAAATAAAGATTAATAAACTCAAATAAGAGTTCGTAAATTGAGATATCGGTAAGAATGACATGAATTTTTCATTTCATAGAATGATAAGAGAGCATAATATGCAGCACATGTAACAAACACATACATACACACAAATATATACATTTATTTAGAGTGGATCTTTCTTTTATTGTCCCAAATATTAAAAAATGTGAAGGGTCTGTCTATCGCCGATGAGGTGATGACGAAAGGCAAAGGTCGTCGCTTTTTAAGTCGTCCGCGCGGGTGTTGTGATATTTACATGAGAATGATGATACACGAAAAGACTAAACGAACGACTTACTTTAAAGTCAATCCGCCTGTGCGACTATTAAGGAGCCTGCACGATAAATCTCGTGGATACCATCTCCAACAATCAATGCCCCACGACTATAGAGAGGGTCTGTACCTAATATGCAGATGAGAAATACGAGTGGATGGCGGAAGATGCAATTATTTAAGCTTGACTTGGAAACATAGAATCCGTGTCATGTTCTAACTCACGTATGCAATAATGTTTATGATACGTTTGATTTAGTTTTTCCATGGGACTTTGAGCTTTTAAAGTTCTCGGGAAAAAGTTAGGGCATTTGGTAAATTTTTTTTTTGTGGCCAATTTGGAGAGATGCCGACAGTGGCAAAGCTGAAAGCCTAAGGCAGGTAGGGACTTATCTTGAGCTTTTAGCATTTTCGGAAGACAGCTTCTAAGGTTAATGAATTTTTTTTCTCTAAACTTGTGCCTACTAATATTTTCACATTCCACTCTTGCCCTTGCGACTATTCATCATCTCCCTGCAAATCTAGACCTCATGGAGGTGGCTCGGAGGAGTTGGACGGATGCCAATGTGGGTTCGCTTGGGCCACATGCCATTGATGTCTTGTCATTTGGGGTTGCATGGCCTTGGCGACTTGTTGTAAGGCTCGCGTGGCGCCGAAGTCTATATTTGCCTTGCCCGAGGTTGCACGACCTCGACGACCCGTTGCAAGGCTCACGCGACCTTTGTCGTTGCTTCGTCTGGGTTCGCACAACCTCAGTGGACCTTGCCTAGGGTCATGCCGACCGTCGAAGGGCCATGTCCAAGAAGCGCAACTGTCGAAAGGCTAGATATGGAAATATCGAGATTGTGCGACCTTGGTGTCGCCTCACCTAAGGTCACACAACTCCAACAGTTCGTTACGTTGGGTCACTTGACTTTGATGGCCTTAGCCTGGGGTCTCGACCTCGGCGGCGGGCCTTGCCTGAGCTAGATTCATCGCCTAGTGCTTTCACTAAGCTTAGATGAGGGTTGCAACGTGATTTGCTTCGATGAGGATCGCTGATTAATGCTCGCTTGGCCAACGGTCACCTCTGATTGCCATCGATGCTCGCTTGTGGTTGCCACCAAAGCTTATCCATTATCCCTGCCCTCTCTGCCTCTGGTTGCCCATTTGTCTGCCCTCTTTTTTTTTTTCACTTTGAAGTTGCTTTGCAAAATATTCACCAAAATCAAATGTCCAAACGATATTTGCTTTCAACAAATACACCTTCATCCAAAGATTTTTGGGAAAATGGCTTTACATCTCCCCGAAGCTAAACCAAACGCAATTTAGCACTTTTATCATGTATTCTTGAAATTTATTCATTTTAGCTGTAACTATATCGTGTTATGATTATCTCCTAAAGGAAAAGCACTTGAATGAATATGGATCCACAGACCATATATTTTATGAATCATTAATACTTGTAAAATCCATCTGGGTCACAATTGAGACTCATGTGCTCGGTGGCTTTGATTGGATAAACCCACATTAGTAACGGTTCAGAGACAAATCTCACCTCCGTGACATGACCAAATGCATATGGACAACTTTGATAGCACATATTCTCTACTTCAACACTTTGAAGCTAAGTTAAAAGTAGCTTCCCAACCGTTGTTGTTATGATATATATATATATATATATGTATATGTCGCGACCTCAAAAAATTTTCATCATTTTCTCGGGCTAATGGATTATTAAGACTAATCTTAACTCGAGCCCTCCCAAGCCCTACCAATTCGCAACTTAAGGTTTAAGTTCTTAACATGCAAATGTTTTCATGCTTGGAGTCGCCACTAATCAATTTACGGTAGGCTGATTAGAAACCTAAATAAAACATAGGGAGATATGTTTTATTTCTACGAATCAGAGATTCTGAGCCCGGGGACTTGATTACGCTAGATCTAGTCTAACGCCCTTTCGGTACCTTTTCTTTTCAAAAATATTTTGGCAAGCAGTTTGGATCCATTTTAGCTTAGCCACTAACATGTGAGGTGTTTATGCGGGTATGCAAACCACCAATTTAACACCCAGAAAGCATTAAATAAATTGCAAGTTTAGGAGAACAACTTACCTCGAACCAACGCAAGCATCTGCATTGTTAGCTAGAAAATCATATCAAACACCCTAATATGATTTCTAATTAACAAGCAATTCACTCAATTTTTGGATTTTCATTTTTTTTAAATGAAACCTAGTCTATATGCAATGACGTGCAAAAACTGACATGCAAATTAATGCAACCTAGCATGCAAACTATATGTCATGTGACAACGTGACCTAGTTCTAATGACGGACGAATGAATTATTTTTGGTATTTTTCGATGAAATTCGGAATAAAAATATGCCTAAATTAACATGCAACCTATGATGATTTAACCTACCCTAGAATGATTTCTTTTTGGGATTTTTGATTAAAAATTCGAAATTATAAATTACTTAAATTAAAATGCAATCTATCCTAATAAAACATGAAACAATTAACCATTTTTTGGGGGTTTTTTTTATGAAAATTCGGAATAATAAAATAACGTGAATAATCCGTTAGGATTAAAACAATACCTAATTTAAATTAGGAAACATGCCACCTTAAGTCCTAATTTAAATTAAATATTTATCTCATCCTTCGGGATATATTCAAAAATCCTAGACATGCAAAATTCTAATTTGAATCTAGCTAATATTTTTTTTGAATTTTCTGTTTTATTTGAAAAGGGAAGATAATCAAACAAATACGGATAACAACCACATTCAAATTAACCACGCGATCCGCCAAATTTATTTCAAACTCGGATTAGGCACAAAAATCAAACTATCGGTCATATCTATGGGGTTATAGATATCGACGGAAAGCCGATTATTCAAATTTGGAAAGCTAATGAAATTTATCATCGTATCTAAGTGATTATAGATAGGATGATAATTTCCCGTATCGCCGCGTATCGGACCTTAGGGTTAAAGTCAGATAGTCGTCCAAATACGTTGCCGAATTAAGAATGATTCCTAATTTTAGGCATTTTTTCAAATATTGCGGATATCATAAAATTATCCTAAGATATTTAGCTATCCACCAAATATTCATTAAATATTCAAACACCCGAAAACTTAGGAAATCAAATATTCTAAGAATATCATATGAGAATCTTATCTAATTTTGCGGATAATTTCCGAATTTGAATTCCGCTTTGGACTCAGATCGCGGAACGTGTGGTGACCGATGGCAGTGGATCTCAAGGGATGGTTCGATAGCCTCTCGGTGAGGCAAGGACCGAGCAAGCTCGCAGTGTTACTGTGAGTACTCGACGAAGAATCAGACAAGACAACAACCAATGAGATTGGGCAACGTGGCTGCAGGACTCGTCGAACTTGGTATTGACTTTGAACTCACGGAGCTTCACTACGAGGACACTTTATGAAGTTGCTGGACGTTGCTGGAGTCCACAAGAAGTTGTTGACTTTCACTGGTCAACCTGCAAGGAATTCAAAGAATTTGTCCCAGTTTGGTGAAGTATCACCCGGAGCCGTACACGGTGAAACACAGCACTGCAAACGCTGTAAAAGGTGCAGAACGGCAGCTTGGATGCAGCGGCTCCTCGTCGTCGTTGTCGCAGGTGGGCACAGCAGCAGCAACTTCTTCACGGACTGCCGCCGACTTACTTAAGTGACGCACCGATGAGCGGAGGAACAGCCACGGGGAGGCACAAGTAGCAAGAAATAGAGTCTGGTCACGGAGCTCTCGATCGGTCGTGATCGTGTAAACACACCCGAGGAAGAGGACGACTCTTCTCTCCCTTTTAACTCTCTTGTTTTCTTTCTGTTTCTCGTGTGTAACACCAAAGAGAGCCTCGCCTTTTTTTTTAGAGCCCCTCCTGTGTATCCCTTTTATATTCAAAGCCGCAGGATGTCTTCAAGGAGAGAATTAATATCTCCTTCCTCTTTTAAAGTATTAATATATCTCTTCTTGTACTACTCATATGAAGATATATTTTCCTACGAGTGCAATTGACTTCCCATCTCCAGTGATCCGTCCTTATTCCTTTCCCTTTTTCGTTTAACCGCGTGAATATATATTCTACCCATTGCAAGCTACACTTGGCTGAATATATATACGTGGGATACTGCCCTTTTGTGGCCAAATCCTCAAGATTGCGGTAATATTGCTCTCTATATTTCTTAACTTGAAGTATCACATGTGCAGAGCATATGAATGATGGGTTCGGCCAAATTTTCATCACGATGGGCTTAATTTGATTAAGCGCAAGACCACTCACTCGAGTCCATCCGCCGACGGTCCAAATGCAATTATATAAGCCTATCACTACTAATGCTCCTAAATTCTATATGCAAGGCAATATTTTTTTTTTAGGGACTAATCTTATTAGTCCCTAATTTTTTTATGCAATAAAAATTTAGCCAAAATTTAGGTGTCAACAATATATATATATATATATCGGTTCAAATATAATATAAAGTTTTTTTTGCCTCAATTATATACAGGTAGATGCTCTCTCTATGACGGTTAGGAAGCAAGGTTGTATAGCTAAGAGCCAAGAGAAACTACACAAGAAAAGACAAACAAATGTCGCGTTTTAGAAACAGCATAGCCGGCCTCAAATTGAGGATGTTTATTTTCTCATACTGAAACAATTGCTAGGTTGGAAAAAGCAGCAAGCTGCCCTTCAATATCTCGGAATCCCTAGCTAGTAAATCAATTGAAAAAATCTATTGTGATGTGTGGTGGCCCGCCCTGGTAGAATCTTTTCAACGGTTTAAATTCTATGTAGTCTTCATAGAAAGTTTTTCACGTTTCTCATGGGTATATCCAATGAAGAGAAAGTCTGAGTTCTTCTCCATCTTTGTCATGTTCCAAAAGCTGGTTGAGAACCGATTTGAAAGTCGAATTAAATCTTTCCAATGCGACGGTGGAGGGGAATTCAATAGCAGCCATTTTTTAATAGCAGCCATTTTTTAATCATTTGAACGAGAAAGGAATTAAAATGTTTGTCTCCTGCCAATATACGCCAGAACATAATGGAAATGCCGAAGGGAAACATCAGCACATCGTTGATTTGGGTCTTTCTATGCTCTACCATGCATGGGCACCATTGATTTATTGGGCGATGTGTTTCTGACTGCCACATTTCTCATCATCTGCTGCCATCACCAGTGTTGGGAAAGAGTAGTCCGTTTGGTAAGCTCTTTCGTAAAGCGCTTGACTATGGGTTTCTTCGAGTCTTCGGGTGTGAGTGCTATCCACATTAGGGATGAGCAGTTCCAGGTTCCACATGGAACCTAGAACCTACCCTCAGGTATAGGTTCATCAATTTTTTGAACCTGAAACCTACTCGTTAGAAGCTGGATTCTGGAACCTATCTTGTCACAGGTTCCAAGGTAAGTTCCAGGGTCTAACAGATTTTTTTTTTAAATTCATCAAATCGAAAATGAACGCAACAATACTGAACAAAATTGCCATTCATTAAAGAGAATACAAAAGACTAATTTTCCTGACATTACTATTCAAATAAATATAACTAAAACGAGAAGTCATTGTGTGAATCAATACTAGGGCTAAGCAGTTCCATGTTCCGTATAGATTCTATCCATGATAATAGGTTCATCATTTTTTGGAACTTGAAACCTATCCTATCAAGGTTCGAGGGTTGGTTCCAGAGTCTACTCAAGTTCCACTTATATTATTAATTGAATAATTGTAATGAATCACCCTTTTTAATGACTATCACTTACTGCTATAATCAATTAATTACAACTTATATTTAGACACATGAAAAATATGAAACATTAACAAATCATAAAATGAAAGCTCAGACTAGTGTTTTCAGATTATATGCTCATTATCTAACGTCATGAAACACAGTAAGATCATGCAAAGATATAGACCAAGAAAAAAACATAAAAAACTTGTTTGGGTTTCAGGTTTCAGGTTCTACCTACCTGGAACCTGGAACCTACCCATTGAAGTAGGTTCTTTAATTTTTGGAACTTGAAAACTACCCTGTATACTTTGGAACCTGGAACTTATATGTTTTCACTAGTCAGGTTCTCAAATTCCAGGTAGAACCTGAAACTATACTCACCCCTAATCCACACCTTAGACCGTATGGTGCAACAAAGTTCGATCCATGCTCATTACCCTATGTTTTTCTTGGATATAGTAAGAGACATAAAGGTTATCGATGTCTTTATCTGCCTATAGGAAGGGTTTATGTAAGTCATCTTGTGATATTTGATGAGACAAGATTTCCCATTTTCTGATAAATTGGGAACTGTTTTTCCTGGGTATTCAGAGTTGTATAAGGCTTGGTTACAAGGGGTGGAATTCTTTACTAGACAATCTGAAACAACAGTGAGTGAAGGGCAAACATTACAACACACGAGCATGGAATTTCTATTTGATGATAACAGCTCTGGACAACAAAATTATGAGCTGCCAAATGAGACAAATGTGCAGCAACCATAGTTAGGTTCACAAGAACCATGCACAGACTATGAAACACGTGAAGAAGCAACAGTCTCTGCCTCAAGTGATTTTCCAGTTCCATCCACTCAATAACAGTATACTCACCCAATGCAAACAAGGTTGAAATCGGGAATAAGGAAGCCCAATCCAAAGCATGCTCTCTCTACAGCACGTGAGATCCCAAAAGAGCCAAAAGCAGTTAAAGGAGCACTAAGTCACCCGAGTTGGAGGAAAGCTATAATAGAAGAATTGGAGGCTCTCGAATTAAATCAAACATGGGAGCTAGTACCAAGATCTTCAGAAATGAATATCGTTAGATGTAAGTGGGTGTTCAAAGCCAAGTTGGATGCGAAAGGAAACCTTGATAAACTGAAAGCACGATTAGTGGTGAAAGGGTACCATCGAGAGGAAGGCGTTGATTTCACCGAATCTGTCAGTCCTGTGGTTAAATAGGCAACCGTGAGAATTATCCTCTCCGTGGCAATTGTTAAAGGGTGGTTTATCCATGAATTGGATGCATAGAACGCGTTTCTTCACGGGTCATTGAATGAGACGGTGTTTATGGAACAACAGCTGGGTTTTGTGAGTTCTACTATGCCTAACTCAGTTTGTTTACTCAAGAAGGTGTTATATGGTTTAAAACAAGCTCCGCAAGCTTGGTTTGAAAAATTCAGCAACTTTTTGCTGGAATGGGGATTTCATTGCAGCTCTACCGATTAGTCATTGTTTGTTCTTCACGCGGGTCAGCACAACTTGGTATTATTATTATACGTTGCTGACATTATTTTGACGGGCAGCTCATCATCTCTACTTCGGGAATTAATAGAAGCTTTAAGCATAAATTTTTCTATGAAAGATCTTGGACGACTTCACTATTTTCTCGGTATTGTAGCCAAGTTTACGGGTTCGGACCTATTTCTAACACAATTTAAATATGCTGGTGATTTGTTTCAGAAAGCATAAATGCAAGACAATAAGTCGATTGAGACCCAATTGCCTATCAAAACTCATCCAACAGTACAAACATGGAACCTTTTCATGATCCTCACTCCTTTCGAAGTCTTGCGAGTGAATTACAATATCTAATGATCACAAGACCGAACATCTCTTCTTCAGTAAATCAATTCTATCAGAAAATGCATTCTCCTACGAATGGCGATTTCAAACTGTTAAAACGGGTGTCGAGTATGTGAAAGGAACTCAGCAACTGGGTCTTTCTCTTCACTCTAATAGCACACTGAATTTATACGGGTGTGCGGACTCTGATTGGGCTGGTTATTCTGAGACTCAGAGGTCAACGACCGGGTTTTGCACTTTCTTGGGAATGAATATCATTTCATGGACTTACCAAAAAAAATATCATTTCATGGTCCGCAAAACGGCAAGTGACAGTGTCAAGGTCATCGATGGAGTCTGAATATAGGGCCTTAGCTTTTGCCACGACCGATCTTACATGGGTTTCTTTTGTATTGAGAGATTTGGGTATTCCGCTCACGGGCCCGACTGTGCTTTATAGTGATAACCGGTCAGCTATTTCATTGATAGCGAATCCAGTCCTTCATGCAAGGACTAAGCACATGGAGATCGATTTTCATTTCATTCGAGAGAAAGTCACTCTCAAGTCACTTGAAGTTCGCTATATTCCTACTAGTCATCAAATTGCTGACATATTTACAAAAGCTTTACTGCGCTTTGATCATTGCCGGTTACGATACATACTGGGACTAGGTTTTCCACCTAATCCTAGTTTGAGGGTGGCGGATAAGGTTAATAATATCGGTGAACCATCGGATGGTGTAGAGGAAGAGAAATGTCCAGATTTAAAGAAGTTATCAACAATTCAAGAAGAGGTTTGGTTTCTTACAAGGTGAAGAGCAACACGTGCAACTCATCTCATTGCCATAGCAAAACCAGTTCCGTTTCAATAGAGCAAGGTGGAGAAAAAAGAGCAGAAGGAATTATTTTCTTCAGAGACAAGTGTCACGATTCAAATGGAGAAATGCACAACTGTTTTGCTACCTTAACCCTAGTCCCAGCTGAGTAAATCTAACTACAGAGTGGTAATGGGTTAAGGAATAATTGAGTGACATGTGGCATGGCTAATATTTTTTACACGATTTTTCATCTGGCTATCTTCTTAATATAAATAGCAGTATGTACTGTAGAAGAAAAAGACCGTGTATTATGGCTTTCAATGTAGAACATTCTTCTCTTGGGAAATTTACTTCTGAATCGTTATCTTTTTAATTCTTCTGATTTTCTTCAGTAAATTGAGATATTGGTTAGAATGACATAAAATTTTCATCTCATAGAATGATAAGAGTATTGCATAATATGTAGCATACGTGCACACAAATAAATATATTTATTTAGAGTGGATCTTTCTTTATTGTCCCCATATATTAAAAATATATTAAATTGACTGACGAAAGGCAAAGGTCGTCGCTTTTAAAGTTGTCCCGCGCGGGTGTTGGGATATTACATGAGAATGATGGCACACGAGAAGACTGGACATATCTAAAAGAACGACTTACTTTAAAGTCAACCCGCCAGTGCGACTACTAACAAGTTTGCACGATAAGTCTCGTGAATACAAATCTCCAACAATCAATGCCCCACGACTATAGAGAGGGTATGTGCCCAATATGCAGATGACATTACGAGTGGATGGCGAAGTATGCAATTATTTACACTTGACTTGGAAACATGGAATCCGTGTCATGTTCTAATTCACATACACAAGAATATTTATGATGTGTTTGATTCAATTTTTCCTAGAGATTTAAGCTTTTAAAGTTCCAGAGAAAAAGTTATGGCATTTTGTAAATTTTTTTTGATCAATTTGGAGAGATGCTAATATTGATAAAACCGAAAGCTCAAGGCAAACAGGGAGTTACCATGGGCTTTTAGCATTTTCAGAAGATAGCTTCTAAGGTTAATGAACCTTTTTTTTTTCTTAAAATTGCGCCTACTAATATTTTCATATTCCACTCTTGCCCTCACGACTATTCATCATCTTCCTGCAAATCTAGACCTCGTGGAGGTGGCTTGGAGGAGCTAGACGGATGCCAACGTGGGTTCGCTTGGGGTCACACGCCATTGATGTCTCGTCACCTAGGGTCGCGTGGCCTCAGCGACCTGTTGTAAGGCTCACGCGGTGCCGAAGTCTAGATTTGGCTTGCCTGAGGTTGTGTGACCTCGACGACTCGTTGCAAGGTTGACGTGACCTTGCCGTTGCCTTGCCTAGGGTTGCACAACATCAGCAGCCCTTGCCTAGGGTCATGCCAACCGTTGAAGGTCCATATCTAGGAAGCCCAACTGTCGAAAGGCTAGATATGGAAATCTTGAGGTTGTGCGACCTTGGTGTTGCCTCACCAAAGTTCACACAGCTCCAGCTGCTCGTTGCATTGGGTCACTTGACCTCGATGATGAGCCTTGCCGGAGCTAGATTCCTCACCTAGTGCTTTCGATGAGGATTGCAACGGGATCTACTGCAACGAGGGTCGCCCATTAATGCTCGCTTGGCCAACGGTTGCCTTTGATTGCTATCGATGCTCGCCAGTGGTCGCCGCCGAAGCTCGCCCAATATCTCTACCCTCTCTGCCCCTGGTCACTTAGTTGTCTGCCCTTTTTTTTTTTTTATTTCAAAGTTTGCTTTACAAAATATACACCAAAATCAAATATCCAAATGCTGTTTCCTTAAGTAAATACACCTTCATCTAAAGATCCTCAGGAAACTGGCTTTACATCACCTCGAAGCTAAACCAAATGCAATTTTAGCCCTTTTTTTTTTATCATGTATGCTTGAAATCTATTAATTTTAGCTTAAACTATGTCATGTTGTAGTTGTATCCTAAAGGGAAAGTACTTGAATGAACCTGGATTCACAGACCATATATAATATGAATCATTAATACTTGTAAAATCCATCTGGGTCACAAGTAAGACTCATGTGATCCGTGGCTTTGATTGGTTAATCCCACGTAGGCAACGGTTCAAAGACAAATCTCACCTCTGTGACGTGACCAGATGCACGTGGACGACTTCGATAACGCATATTCTCAACTTCAACACTTTGAAGCTAAGTTAAAAGTTGCTCCTAACCGTCGTCGTTATGAATATATACCGGTTCATATATAATCCAGAGTGTTTTGCCTCTATTATGTACGGGTAGATGCGCTCTCTATGATGGTTAGGAAGCAAGATTGTACAGCTGAGAGCCAAGAGAAACCACACAAGATAAGACAAAAAAAATGTCGCGTTTTAGAAACAGCATGGCCGGCCTCAAATTGAGGGTGTTTATTTTCTCATACCGATATGTTATCGGTCCATGGAGATTTTCAAATGCACTTATTGTGTTTACACTGTTATGTTAGCTCAAGAGAAAACAGTGTAGACACAAAAGGTCAACTTAGTTAGATCAGCTCTGGCTGCAATATCTACAAGGCTGGGCGTGCCAAACTGGGACTCCAGTCACCAATCCGCCAGCCGCCATCATCTTCCTCTGATCACCGACTGGCACTCCAATCTCCGGCTGTGGAACCTCATACATGCGTGTCGGAGCCAGCGCGGCCATTTTTGCCGAAATGTTAATGATGGCATCCGTCCGCACGCCGTTAGAGTCCCTCAACCTGTAACTCAGACAATGCATGTAGCCGCCCGGTGCGCCAAAATCCCCGGCAAAGTCCGAAATAGGTACTGTCGCTCCGCCAACGATCTTGTATCTACCCGACGAGCTCTTGCACTTCACTTCCACGGTAATGAAGCCTGCATGCAGCGGCAAGTCAACAACGAGATTCTCGTTCCACTGAGGGTTTGTTCCTCGGTCCGGCACCGGTTTGGTCGAGCATTCATGGCCTGGCTCCACTCGGACCGCCACGACCGCGTTCTTCGCGGGTTTTTTGTTGAGCCGTATGTTCTCTGCTGATATTGTGGTGATTTCCAAGGCTCGCTTCATCCTCTTTTCCTCCTTTTCTGGGTCGAAGACCACCTCTTGGAAAGCTTGAAGCTTGTTGTTGGAAAAACGTTGGAGATGAATATAATGAAGAGTGTCGAGATGAAGAAGACTATGAAGAGGAAAGAGGGTGTGTGGTTTGACTATATATATAAGGGCCAAGGGGTAGGGAAGGAAGGGAGATAGAAAGAAGGGAGAAGGTTGTGGGTGGTTTCTGGTACGTCTTCTCCGTATGGACCGAGTTTGACGCGGTTGTATTGGTTGACGTGGACGACGGAGAAATCACACGTACCAGCGGAGAAACCAGCGGAGAAATCTATGATATGGACAGGAAATAAAGCTCAACTGATTAGCGACGGGAAGGATCAGACCCTCTTCCTATATACAGACTTTTAATTCATAGATTATTTTTTTTTTGGTAAAATTTAATTCATAGATTATTCATATGCACACATTACCCAAATATATATTTAGTTAAATTTACGCATGGATGATATTCATAGTTATTACCCATCATGCCGAGGTCCGCCGACCGGCTAAAGGAAGAAGGGAAGAAAAAAATAGAAAGAGAAAAAAAAAGAAAAGAAAAGAAGAAAAAATTTACAAAATAGAAAAATATTATTAAAAATATCAACGTCAGTGCCAGCTGCGTTAGGTAGGACAGCCAACGTCCATGTCAGCGATTTCCGATCGGATGAACTGAATTAACACAAACGCAAAAAATTTAGGACTTGAATGGCAAAAAAAAGATTCATGATCTAATTGTCTGTCCTCGATTGAAGAACCAAGAAGGAAGAAAACATAACAAAAAATAAGGTAAAATCATTTGAAGATGCGGTGACAAAATCGGTTGGAGAAAATTATGGATTTTGTATTTTATTTATGTGACCCGAATTAATAATAAGTGGCTCCACTTCTTGATATGTAATTAATATTCATTTAGAGGCTATTTCTTTAGAATATGATGTTGGTCTATCAAATTTGAGCATATATATATATATATGTGTCTTGAATCTGCGACGAATTTGGAATGAATTTTGTGACGAATTTTGTGATGAAATTTCCGACGGAATAAAGTTCGTGGCTAAATTGCGACGAATTTGGCGACAAAGTTTGTGACGAATAAAGTTCGTGGCTAATTTACGACGAATTTTGTGATGGATAATTTATTTGCGACGAATAAAGTTCGTGGCTAATTTGCGATGAATTTTTTTCCGTCGCAATTTAGCGACGAAAGTTGAAATTTTTCGTCGCAAAAATTTGCGACGCCGAATTAGCGACGGAATTTTTTCCGTCACAAATTTGATTTGCAACGGATTTTGCCAAAATTTTCGTCACAAAAGTCATCACTAATCCCTTGTTTTTTTTTGTAGTGTTGGCTCATGTATTTGGATCGAAGTTATTCACAAGGGCTCACTTGATTAACAAATTGTGGAACGTAATTGAGGGAAAAATGAGTCGACCCCAAAGCCTCAAATTTCTCGCGAAGATTAGCTTAGGATCAAGTTTGCACGTAATTAGTTTCTTGTCAATTGATGAACACCTAAAAAAATGAGATGAATACCATCTCACTGGCTAGAACATTGGCATTTTGCTTATATGTTTAAAATCAAATTACTCTTATAATTCCCTATATATAATCACTTCCAAGTGCACATCATATTTAGGTGAAATTGGAAATCAAAATCCCACCCAGTGGGAATTGATTCCCATAAATAACAAAATTTTGCTAATAGTAATTTTAAAGGGAAAAAATGTAAAATTATTAATGACCAAAATTCATATAATCGCAAATATGAAATAATGTTTATTTGATTGAATTCTTCCATTACATTTTAAGGTGAAATTTCTTTTATTTAGTTTACATCAATCTTCAATCATATTTTAAGGAATTATACTTTCATTACTATTTTTCCTCTCATACGAGTTTAAAAATCTAATGTCAAATATAGCTTGTTGTTATAAATATTATAAAACGTATGAACTTATAAGAGTTAAGCTCTATACTTTTTTAAGATAACATAGATTCCTGCTGGCACCGTTACTTTTTTGTTTGTATTGGTGCCGTAACGCTAACCAATCTCTATTTGGAGTAGGCTGCAATTAGGTCAACTGTAAAACATATGTTATGCCTCGGACCCTAACGAGCTCGCGATGTCCCTTGAGGGTCATATCTAATGCGACGTCCCAGGATGCGTCGCCGACCCAAACGAAATACCCATATGAATACGCAAGCGGAAACGAAATATAATAACCCAGACAATAGACAATGACAGAGGGATAATTACAGCATAAAACAATAATTTCATAACAATGGAAACAGTCACTTACAACATTTGGCTATACAATCAGACATTAGCCTCATAGGGTTAACATCCATCATTATCATCAAAAAGAGACAGGTGGTACTAGTTGCACAAAAATGGCTCTACCAAAAAGATTCTAAACACAACACCCAAACACTCCTACGGTGCCCAATCTAAATCAGACCCTGAAGACTCCGACTTCGTGTCAGAGTTGATCTCGATCAACTCTTCCTTGTTACTCGGCTCCTCCTCGGGCTCAGACTCCATGGGCTCTGGCACAGGCTCGGGCTCTTCTTCAGGTTTGGACTCCTCAAATTCCCCTTCGAGGTTGAGATTCGCAGGCGCTATAGGTTTTGGTATGGGCTTGGGTTCGGGACCAGGCTTCTTCAGGGGATCTTCGGGGTCCAGAATCTCACCGTTAGGAGCATACACGTCCATGGGTTCCCAATCCACGGCATCCTTTTTGCCATGCTGCTGTCCCTCAAAACCCCAAATTGGGCCAACTAACTTTAACCCGTCATGATAAAACTAGGCCAAGTAAGTGTGACGCTGCAAGTCATCTAGGCCTACGTCTACCTAGACCGTAGTGAGGTGTCTAATATAAGTCTAATGTGGATCTACTGGATACTCGGTCTCCTCATGCACCGTATGCATAGGGACCCCAAAACGCCAAGGTGGCGGCATGATCAAGGTTGGGGTCGAGGATTTGAAATGGTTTGCATTCCAGTAATAAGAATAAATCTCAATAATTAAGCAGACAACATAAACCCTACCTAGGCCAATGCGTACCCAGACAAGTCCCAACATGCAATCGAGCAATCGATATAATAGAATTCTCTTGCACACATACCTCGCCTCAAATCACACGCCAATTCCGCGCGTTAATCAAAATCACAATAATGCAATAATAGCCCAAGAACATAACATAAATACTCGAGCGCCATAACCACGTTCATTCACCCAATTCAACCAAACACATTTCGCATGCATGTCCAACCAACTAACCACGACCCGCATCAACACACCTCAGGTTCAGCCTTTCGATCAATTCGGGCTCAGTCCTTCGTAACCACGCCTCAGGACATTTCTCTCAACCCGTGTAACCACGCCTTAGGTTATTTCTTGCCTTTCTAGCCACACTAGCATAACCACGTCTCAGGTTGGCAGCCCTCCGATCAATCTGAGCTTAGTCCCGCGTAACCACGCCTCAAGACATTTCTTTCAACCCACGTAACCATGACTCAAGTCATTTCTTGCCTTTCTAGCCACACCCGCGTAACCATGCCTCAGGTTGGTAGCCCTCCGATTAATCCGAGCTTAATCCCGCGTAATCAAGCCTCATGACATTTCTCTTGACCCGCGTAATCACGCCTCAAGTCATTTCTTGCCTTTCTAGCCACAGCTGTTGTCACGACCGACCTCCCCCAAAAGCCTGGCTTTTATTGGCCTAACGAAAATAGGGGAGGTCACGCTTGCTACGTGCTAAGTCTAGGTTTAGACTTAACTCGGGCTCTCCCAAGCCTATACCATATTGCGACTTAGGGTTTAAGTTTTTTAACATGCAAGTGGTTTATATGAAAGAGTTGCCACTAATCGATTTGGGGTAGATCGATTAGAAACTCAAATAGAGTGATGGAGAGAATCACCCTATTCTTACGAACCAGAGATTAACTGTGTTCGGGGATTTGGTTACACTAGTTGAATAACTAATGCCCTTTTGATACCTTTTACCCTGTTCATTTCGGAAAACATTTGTCAGGTAATCTGGACTAATTTTAGGACTTTTCTCTTAACATGTGAGGTGATCAAATGAGTGCATAATCAGAAACGATTAGCAGTCAAAGCAGACATGCAGCCTAAGGTTCTAACCTAAGTCAGATGACATTCAAAACATAACAGCTCATGTGATTGTACTTTAATTGGAAAACATGCACAATGACAACAACAGTAGGTTTATCTAACTAAACATGCGATTAAAAAAACATGCATAATGAGTTAAAAACACTAAAATATACCACATACTTTAAAATCGATTTTTTTTTAAATTTTAATTTTTTTAAAAAAATAATAAAATACAGAAGAACGGAAAATTTTTTTTAAAATAAAATAATATAAAAAATAGGTCGGGTTGTAGATTCGAGTCGGTCGAATCTAACCTGGGTCAACGGATCCGACCCCGGTCGAATCGATTAATTCGGATCGGGTCGGAATCGACCCGAGTCAATGGATCTGACTCGGTTGTTGACCCCGGTCGGATCGGTCAATCCAAGTTGGTCAGAATTAACCCGGATCAATAGATCTTACCCGAGAATTGACCCGGGTCGGGTCATACCCGCGTGTGTGGACACGCGGGGATGTCGGCGAGGCCAAAATTGGCCTTCCACTGGCGACCTAGACCGGCACCGTCCCCCAAACCTGCCCCTTAGACCATCACCGAGTTTCACTGACCGCCAAATTCGCCGTTCGGCCACATGCTCGCCGAGCCGGCGAGCGAAACTTACCCGGCTTCATTGAGGCATTTTATCGAACGCCTGGTACGCGCGGCAAAAAACAGAGGCTTTTGACCTCTTTCGGCAATTGGTTCGGCTCCGGCGGCCACGGCCCGCCTTCGACAAAGAGTATAGACCGAGAGCAACGGTGGTATGGGCCAGGATTCGTGCAAAACGGCCGGCGCGAGTTCCGGCCAAACCACGTAAAAAAACAGAGCAAAACAGAGGCTTTCTCGATCGGGGAGGCTCACCGGTTGACGGCGCAGCTAGGTGGCTTTTCGGTGGGTCTGAGAGTGACTGCGACGTTGCTGGCTCCTCCCCTTCCTCGGGCAAACTCTCGGTTCGGTCTCTCTCTCTCTCTCTCTCTCTCTCTCTCTCTCTCTATTCTCTCTTCGTTCTCTTTGTCCCTGTTTCTCTCTCCCTTTGGCCGACCGTGACTCTCTCAACCTCTTCGGCTTTTATAGCCGGCGACGACGGGCCCCCCTTGCTTTGTGTGTCTGTGTGACGACTGGCCTGCACCGGCCTACTCTGGCCACGACTTTCGCGGCCATTAGGCCGGTGTGGGGGGACCGACTCTTTGACGGGGGGGAGCAGAGGAAGAGAAGAGGGAGAGACCGGGAATCCGGGGCAGACGGGACTGGCCTTGATGGCCAGTCCCTGTGGCGTGTTGTGCCAGCCCTGCTCTGGCCTAATAAGGACAGCGTGAGGTTGCTTCGCCGCTCGTCGCTTCTGTGTCAGCAGCAGAAGAGAACATGGGAGAAAAAGGGATTGCTCGACGTAGGGGGAAAGAAGGAGAAAAGAGGGTTGGGCCGAGCCAGGCTCAGCTGCGCGCAACCGGGGGGGGGGGGGTGGAAAGGAAGAAAAAAAAGAAAAAAAGAATGGGATGTGCCCATGTGGGGGGAAAGGGAAAAGGACAAAAGGGCCGAGTTGGCCCGGCCCCGACCCGGCCCGACTCGCTTTTTTTTTTTTAAGTTCTAATAGACCCTATTAATGCAAATGTGCCTAGTTTCTATATGTAATGCATTTTAAATTGAAATATTTTTTTGTTTTAGGAATTAAAGAAAATTAACTCCTAAATTTTGTGCAATTAATTTTGGGCCAATTAAAAATAGGTGTCAACAGCTGCCCCTCTTTGAAGATGAGCTCATAGAGGTTGCGCTTGTAGAGGTTACAATCAAAGATAAAATGACACATAAAATTGGCTCATGCATGCTCACATGAATGTTATTTTTGGCGAGACTGTGAGTCCCATTTTTATGATGCGATAAGATGATGCATGCTAAAGCAAATAAAAAACATACCTGGGGCTACTTACCTTGTCGAAGGGTAGAGTAATTCCAGATAGTTGATATTGTATGTCGAGGACTCGAACCTGTCTTTGGTCGCCTTGACGAGAGGAATGGTTTGTCTAGGACCTGAACCTATCTTTGGTTGCCTTGACGGGGATTGCTTTTGTCTAGGACCTTAATCTTTTTTCGGTCGCCTTGATTGGGGAAATCGCTTGCTTAGGACCAGAACCTATCTTCGGTCGCCTTGACTGGATTTCGTTTGACTAGGACCCGAACTTTTTTTCGGTCGCTTTGACTGGATTTCGTTTGTCAAAATACTTAGGGGTCCTCGCCTGAGGATTTGATGGTTTGCCTAGTGGGTCCTCGCCAGTAGGTCTTGGAAAGACTCAAACAATGAGCACCTGGAGGTCCTCGCCCGAGGATTTGTTGGTTTGCCTGGTGGGTTCTCGCCAGTAGGTCTTAGAAAGACTCAAACAATAAGCACCTGGGGGTTCTCGCTCGAGAATTTGTTGATTTGCCCGATGGGTCCTCGCCAGCAGGTCTTGAAAGACTCAATCAATGAGCACCTGGCCACGTTGCTATCTCTCAAGGGTATGTCTCCTGTCAGACAAATTTTCTTGTACAAAGACATACGAATTCATCAAAGAAATAGATAACTAAGGCTATTCTAGAATATTGTATGAAATCTTTTGATTGCAAGTCAAGGTGTATTTCTTTTTCAAGGGAACCTGGTTTACCTTCTGGGTAGTTTGAAAAGAAATATGATGAAATACCCAGGGTTCCTTACCCGAAGGTTTAATTCATCATCTACTGAATAACTGACCTTTTTCCGAGGCATCTCTCTTGGGGTGATAAGGAGGGCTTCTACAGCACCTGAATTTTTTGTGTCCTATCATTGGGGATTAAAAATCTGAGTTGTTAAAGACGATTAGCACAAACATGCACGCCTTCATCAGTGATAGACAAGCTAGGCTATTCCAAAATGTGTATTTATGCAAGGTGATTTTGCCATGTTTGCGTCACCAAACATCCACTGAGGCTAATTATCAATCGAGACAATTTTCGCTCGCAAGGTGGACTTCTCGAGATGCTGAACGAGGGACTTTCAGTCAGAAAGGAACTTTCCACTCACTCTCATTAAAAATGGCTATTTGTCCCGTCCGTTAATACGGAAACATCGGAAACACTCAATCTGGCCGTTCTCACATCTACAAGGGTCTAAGTTTTCTCGCAAGCGGTACGACACTGCCAATCTGAGAGGTCTTCTTCAGGGTTGTAATGCTGGCTTGGTCAATGGATTAACAAAGGTGACTGTCCAAGTCAAGGCCATGAAAGAAAATATTCTGCAATTATCTCTAGGTTTACAAGTCAAGGATCCTACAAAATGATATAAAAACAATCTTGCTCGCACTTCCTCGAGCGTTGTTTATAAACATTTGAAATTTCACGTTAATTCAAGTGCCATAGTCAGAAGAGACTTCATAAGGGATGTAACGTGGGCTTGGTTTACATGTTGAGAAATGAAATGATCATTAGGCTAAAAAAATGTGTGTAAGGGTGAGAATTGGTGATCATCTTGCATTGCCACCAGTCTTTTTCTCCGCCATCAGGATCTTTCTGGCAAACCCCTTGGGTAATCCTGTGTTTAGCTTCTTTGATAACTTTTTCTTGAGGAGCTTCTGCATCAAGCATTTTCCTGGATACCATTCTATCTCTATTCCAATTGCTTTCTCAAGAATAGATTCGTCTTTGGCTGTCATATGACAGATCTTTGTCAAGATGATGTCCTTAAAGTGGGAATTTGTATCGAAAAAGAACTCAAGTTTAAATCCTTTTAAGGTTGTCTATTCTACGCCTGCTTAACAATTTTGAGGTGTTTGAGAGTACTTTTATCATGCTCAGAGATCTCCTCAGCTAAAACTTCATCGTTTTTCTTCTTCTTTTTTTTCTCTTTGTTTTTTTTATTCACGGGCATTGGCCTTGCTTTTACCAGGCACACTGCTTTTTTATGCCCTCAGTTTTTAGCATTTCTTTGCTGTTCTTCTAGTATTATCAGGGCTAGCCTAAACAAAGTTGAACAGAACAATATTATTAGGCTCTTGGAGTCTTTATCTTGATTTGGTACTTTGGACCCTGACGATCAAATTGTGGTAACTTTTGCCTTGCCCCGGTGTGAAGGATGATTACCACCTAGGTTCATACGAAATGAAGTCGTTGGCTCAATTGGGTTAGCAAGGGATATAAGTGTGTGGGATAGAAGAAGAACTGCTCTTCGTCATCCTAGGGCATTTAAATTATCGCGAGAGTTTATCTGCCATAAAAACACTCAAAGATTAATGCGAGTGAGAGCAAGAAAATCTCCATTCATCCTTTTTACCTTGTGCAAGTTGTTGGAGCTAATAATCATAGAAAATTTTAAATATTACAAACTCCTACTTCTAGGTGAAAACATCATTGTTATCAATAAGATATTGACATTGTGGGTAAACTTTAGTTTGCTGCTCCTCTCTTGACAAAGCCCTCTTAGCCTCGACCGTTCCTATTGTCGATGATGTGTTTGTATTGGAGGGCTTTGTTGGGGACTGTTAGATCCGTGAAGATGATGAGGACGAAGCCATGGAGGCGGCGATCAAAGGGTAGGGATGTTTTTCTTGTTTCTTCTGAATCTGAATCCTTCCTGTGATGCTGATTCATCTCAAGCTGCCCCAATGTGGGATGGTTTTTGATAGGGATAACTTAGAAGGAACCTCCGAGTGCATGGGCTCAAAAATAGTCAAGCAAAGGGTTAATGGTAGTGTATAGGGGAGAGAAACGAATTGCCTCTCGTCATTTTGGCTACTGTACCTTATGCGTGAAATCCCTTTACCTTGTAGAAATTGAACCTTACCGCTCATTTTGCAAGAATTTGGTACGTGAGAACGTGTATGGACTAAGGATTGCCTCTCATCATCTTGACACATCTCGTTCAACACATTGGAGTAGTTCGACACCTTTTGTCGGATTGTCAAAATTTTCACAGGGGATTAGTGAATTAAACAGGTAAAATTACCATCCAAAATTCTTTTCGAAAGAGATGTAATGCACTTGGAGGAAAGGTTAGGCATTTATTTGCTTTAACATGTTTCCTCTTTTCCTCGTTGTTTTGCATTATTATGAGGAGAGCCTTTGATGAAAGAAATACTTATCTATGCCGTAGTGGCAAGACAAACCTGCAAAGTAATAAGAGAAACCGTGTTAATGAACGGCTCTTTGAGAGATAAGATTTGGAAACGATATAAATTACCCTTATTCTATTTTGCCTTCAAAGCTAGTAGAGTCTTTTCTCCTCTTTACTTTATTCAGTCTTCTCTGTCTTAGTCTGCTCCTCCATACTCTTAGTTTCGAAGCTCGAATGAAATCCTCTACAATTAGAGGTGCTTCCGAACTGATGGTTCTACTGTTAGTGCATGCTGTGTCAATGCAGTTCCAGCATGTTGAGAAGTTTCTCGTGGATGCTCCGATTTTGACTGCACAGGGCATGTGCAATTGCTTGCATGAGGAACTTCGCAGCAAAGCTAATCTCTATGTCGCGACCTAAAAATTTTCATTTCAGGCTAATAGATTATTAAGACTAAGCTTAACTCGGGCTCTCCCAGACCCTACCAATTCACAACTTAGGGTTTAAGTTCTTAACATGCAAATATTTTCATGCTTGGAGTCGCAATTAATCTATTTGTGGTAGGTCAATTAGAAATCTAAATAAAACATAGGGAGATATGTTTTATTTTTACGAACCAGAGATTCTAAGCTCGGGGACTTGATTACGCTAGATCTAGTCTAACGTCCTTTCGGTACCTTTTCTTTTCAAAAAATATTTTGGCATGCAGTCTGGATCCATTTTAACTTAATTACTAACATGTGAGGTGATCATGCGGGTGCGCAAACCACCAAAGTAATACCCAATAATCAAAGCATTAAATAAATTGCAAGATTGGAAGAATTACTTTCCTCAAAGCAATGTAAGCATGTGCATTGTTAGCTAGAAAATCACATCAGCAATCCTAATATGATTTCTAATTAACAAGCAATGACATGTGATTAATGTAACCTAACGTGCAAACTATATGTCATGTGACGACGTGACCTATTTCTAATGACAGGTAAATGATTCATTTTTGGTATTTTCTAATTGAAATTCGGAATTAAAAAAATGCCTAAAATAACATGCAATCTAACGACTTTCTTTTTTTGATATTTTTTATTAAAATTCGAAATAAAAAATTACTCAAATCAAGAATGCAATCTATCATAGTCTATCCTAAAGCAACTTATTCTTTTTGGGATTTTCATGAAAATTCGAAATTTAAAAATAACCTAAATAATCTATTAAGATTAGAATAATACCTAATTTAAACTAGGAAATAGATTATCTCAAGTTCTAATTTAAATTAAATAATTATCCCATCTTCTAGATATATTTATGGTTCCCTAAACATGCAAAACTCCTAATTTAAACCTAACTAAGAGATTTTTATTTGGTTTTCTTTATTAAAAAACATTTAAACAAAGATCACAACCGCATTCAAACAAACAACGCAATCCGCAAGATTCTTCTTATCAAACTCAGATTAGGCAAAGAAATCGAACTAACGGTCATATCTATAGGGTTATAGATATTGACGGAAAGTTGATTGTTCAAATTTGAAAAGCGAATCAAATTCATTATCTTATCCAAGTGATTATGGATAGGATAACAATTTTCCGTATCGCCGCGTATCGTACCTTAGGGTTAAGGTCGGATAGTCGTCCAGATACGTTGTTAAATTAGGAAAGTTTCCTAATTTTGAATGTTTTCAAATATTGTAGATATCAGAAAATTATTCTAAGATATCTAATTATCCACCAAATATCCACAGAATATTCTAACATTCGAAAATTAAGAAATTAAATATTTTGAAAATATTGGATATTGTCATTACCTAATTTGAAATATTTCCAAATTTGGATTACAGATCGGGGTTACGGATCGGGAAGAGCGACTGTGGCGGCGGCGCGTCGTCGAGATCGGCACGATGGGGGCAGCGGCAGTGCAAGGGGGGTGGTAGCGGCAGGGAGCGGCAGCTATGGACGCCGGCGGAGGGGCGGTGCTATGGCTATGGACGGTGCTGCTGTGGACAGGTTTGAGCAGCGGCGGCGGCACAGGCGGGTGTCTCCGGCAAGGGGCGGCAATAGCAATCGGCAGTGCAAGGCGGCAGCAGTTCACGCAGTCAGGCATGGTGACGTCGAGAGTTGCGGCGGAAGCACGGCGGGAACGACGGGAGAGCAGGAACAGCAGCGGCGGTCCGCACGGCCAGGAATGGTACGGCACAGCGAGGGCGCCCGGGACGGCGTGGCAGGGCAAGGGCCTCCGGCACAGCAGGCGGCTGTTTTGGACAAAGGCAGGGGCGTTGGAGGGCACGGCGTTGCAGCGGCAGGGGCGGCATAGGCGAGTATCTCCGATGAGGGGCAGCAGCGTCTGGCACGGCAAGGCAGCAAGGGGCAGCAGCGTTCGGTGCGACAAGGCAACGACGGGTGTCCGCAAGGGCCTCTGACAGGGGGCGTCTGGCACGGCAGGAGCAGCAAGCGGCGGTGTGCGGTGCGACGGGTAGCGGTGCGGCGGCGGCACACAAGCGGCGAGCGGTGGCGTGACACGGTGCAGCAGCTGAAGCACGGCGCAGCGGGCGACGGCGCGACTGATCTCTCTCTCTCTCTCTTTCTCACTCTCGCTCTTGTGTGTTTCTCTCTAAAAATCAAGTCTGAAAATTCTCATGAGAGCCCCTTAATTATGTGACCTAATGATATTTTTATAATGCTAACTTAGGTCAATTAGATGGGCTTGCTAATCCTAATGGGTTTAAGCTTAGGCTTAGGCTTTAATTATCACTGAATTTCAAGTGGGCTGAATTAATGTGAGCTTCTATTTAATTAAGTTTAATGGACTAAATTAAGCTCAAATTAAAACAACCGAACTCGTTTAACTTGTAATTTCCAGCCCTTGCTTTCAAAGTGAGCCGAGTCTCGTTCGATGAATTTTAAGCTCGTTTGCCACCACCGATTCGATGCGGAATGCAATTATTCTAAATGAACCTAAACTACATGTTATGCGATTTTAATATTTTTATTTAGGGGTTAAAAACTTAATCCCTAATTTTCTATGCAAATTACAACTAAATAGTCGGCAAAATTTAGATGTCAATAGCTGCTCCTCTTTGAATGTGAGTTCGTAGAGGTTGCATTCAAAGACTTAATGATACCTAAATTTAACCATGCAGATGCAATGAATGATATTTTTGTCGAGATTATGAGTCCCATTTTTGAAATTTATTATGTCATGATACATGTTGACATAAATAAAATATACCTGGAGTTACTTACCTGATAGGAGTAGTAGCATACTTTGAGGCATGACTCTGATTCTATGGGTTGTTTGGCAAATGTTTGGGTTCATTCCCAAAGGTATTGCCTGATAAACAGTTGGGGTTCCGATGTACTGCAATTCAATCAAAACACCAGAAGAAAGCTTGAGGCATCCAGTTATCGTCTGAAGTGCCTGAGAGAACGATTCAACAAAATGGAGTTCATTCCGACTTTAATGAAATACTCAGTCATCGTCTGAAGTATTCGTTAAAGTTTAGACGTCATACCTAGATATCGTCATATATGTTTAACGGGGGAGTTTGTCCAATTTGTATAAATGTTCCGACCTTTACAAGATACCTATACCTTCCTCATAGGTATTTGTAAAGATTTGGCCGTTGCGCCTAGTTATCGTTATAGGCACGATACGGGGAAACTCTAGAAAGATTGGAAAAATGTTCCGACTTTTACGAGATACCTATACCTTTCTCATAGGTATTCATAAAGATTTGGCTACTGTACATATACCTTCCTTATAGGTACAATGCGGGGGAACTTTTTGAAATTAAAAGAATATTCCGACCTTTTCGAAATACCTATACCTTCCTCATAGGTACTCGCAAAGATTTAGCCGCTGTGCCTATACCTTCCTCATAGGCGTGTCATGGGGGAATGTTATGAGATTAGGAGAATATTCCGACTTTTTCGAAATACCTATACCTTTCTCATAGGTATTCGTAAAGATTTGGCCGTTGCGCCTATACCTTCCTCATAGGCGTGTCACGGGGGAATCTTCTGAGATTGCGTGAAAAGCGTGCCTGACAAAATATCTAGTTATCATCCGAGATATTTGAAAGGACTTGATTGATAAATACCTGGATATCGTCGCAGGTATTTAACGATTAGATGAACAGAGGGGCTAGCCTGAGTGTTCAAGGGTTCCTTGACAAAGTACCTGGATATTATCAGAGATACCTGAAAAGGCTTGATCAATAGATACCTAGATATCGTCAAAAGCGTCTAGAGATAGCAATAAAATGATCAAACATGGGGCCTGACGATTGCTCGAACATGTTAGAGATACCTGGATAATCATAGATATCCAAGGGATAGAGATATATTTGCTCGAACATGTTAGAGATACCTGGATAGTCATAGATATCCAAGGGATAGAGATATATTTACCTGGTGATATCTCCGACTCTTGAGGGTGTGTCTCCTGCTAGACACAGTTTTAGGTAACATGTAATATGCATTTATAGATAATTAAGAACACATATACTCATGTACAATGAATTTAACTGGTTTTCATGCATGATGGCTTTATCAAATCAGTATTACTAAATTTCACTGGAGAAAATCATGATAAGACAATTCGAACTCACATGTGGGTATCTTGAAAATGTCAAATGAGAGACTTCCGGTCTGAAAGAGCTTTTACTCATTCTCATTGAAAAAGACCGATTTATAAGAATCTCTCTATCTCACCATCATCATGTTGACAAGGGTCCGAGTATTCTCGCAAACGGTACGACCTTACCAATCTGAGAGGTCTTTGCTAGGACCGTAATGTGGGCTTGGTCAATGACTTAGCAAAAGGGAACTCTTCGAGTCGAGTCTATTGAAAGAAAATACTTCGTAATTGTCTCCGGGTTTACAAGTTAAGAACCCTGCAAAATGATATAGAAATGGACTTGCTCGCACTTCTTCGAGCTAAGCTTATAAACATCTGAAACTCTACGTTAGTTCAAGTGCCCTAATCTGAAGAGACTTTATAAGAGACGTAACATAGGCTAGGCTCATGGGTTGAGAAATGAATGAATCATTAGGCTCAAAATGTGTATAATTGGGGTGAATAAGTTGGTGATCATCTCGGCATTGTCACTAGTCTTCTTTTTCATTCACAAGCATTATCTTCTCAGTAAATGCTTCATTGTGCTTGAATTCACCACTTCTCTAAATTCGTAGGACTATGACTATCCCACTGGAGATGATTTTAACACACCTTTTTTCATTGGGCATTAGCCTTGCTTTTACCAGGCACACTACTTTTCTTGCCCTTCCTTTTTTTTTTTTTTTACACTTGACACATGTTGCTTACAATGTAAACACTAGCCAACTATATCTGACTGAATGACTTGTCATTTAAGCTCTTAAGGATTTTTGTCTTCTATTGACGCTTCGGATATGCTGCTTGAACGATGATGACTTTTGCCTTGCCCCAGTGTGGGGGATAATCGCCAACTGGGTTTAAGAAACGAATTTGCAGGCTTAATTGGGCTTAGCAAAGGATAAAGCGTGTATAGGATAGAAAAAGAAATGCTCTTTGTCATCCTAAAGCACTTGAACTTCGTATGAATTCATCTGAAAAAGCAACACTCGAAGATTGATGCAAATGAGAGCAAGAAAATTTCCTAGTCATTTTTTACCTTATGATGCTTACCTCCAATTTGCCTCGATGTGGGCTGGTTCTTGATAGGGGTAATTTGAAAGGATTTCTCCAAGCGTTTAGGCTCAAAGTGACAAAACAATGGACAACTTGTAGTGTTTAAGGTAGAGAAATGAAATGCCTTTTGTCATTTCGGTCGCCATACCTTTTGCAAGATAACTCTTTACCTTGCAGACATGGAATTTTTTTTTCAACTTAACTCATTGAGGATTAGTACATAGAACTGTGTATAGGATAGGGCTTGCCTTCCATCATCCTGATGTACCTCATTCAACACATTCAATTCATTCCACATGAGTTATCAGATTGTCCAAATAGATTTCCCATTTGAAATCAATGCTACAGATTGACAAAATGATCAAGCGGCATTTAAATCCAATGCAAGAATCTTAACTTGAAATTGATTGAAATCATTTATTCATCAGTGAAATGTTTTCAATTCAGAACATATAACCAGACACTTGAAAACTTTTGCCGCAAAATATTAAATTTTATCAGGGATAATATATCTTCACAGCATCAGAATTAACAGGAGTGGAGAACTCACGACCATCCATTTCTGCGAGAATCAGGGCACCTTCGGGAAGCACCTTTTTAACCACATATGGCCTAATGTAGTTTGGGACAAATTTACCCTTAGGAACAGGAAAGACAGGCAGTACCTTCCTCAGGACTAGATCATTTATCTTGAAGTGTCTTTGGTGCACTTTTTGGTTGAAAAACTTACCTACTCATGCGGCAACTGGATTGGGCGTTTCGTCTCACTCTCAGGGAGATTTACCCATCTCTTCACTTCTCTGATTTCTCCGGAGTCACTTAAGTTAATAGTGGCAGTTTGGTCTGCCGTCAGGACTTTGGGTCTTTTATGACGCTCTAGATCATGTAGCATTTCCGAGGAATCTTCGAGTTCGTCGGTGTCATCGAGATTAGGCTTGGCAGCACATAAGTCATCATATTGGACCATTGCCATACCCTCACGTGTCACAAGATTGCTCCTGAAATATAAAGTAAGAGATTCAGAAAGACAAACATGGCTAAACATTGCATTTTTTTTTAAATTTTTTCTTGTTTTTTTTTTAAATTTTTTGAATATTTTTTTTGAAAAAGGTTTAATTACGAGGGAGCATGAAGAAACCCAGGCCTCAGAATTTTCCTTGGACTATATTTTCTTTTATCGGTTGGATATCATCACTGGGCTGATTTGATGTACCTCAATATGCCCTAAAAAAATGAAAATAATTTGTAATTTCATTGATTATTTCGAAATGAATTACATTTATTGAATGAAAATTGCAACAATCAAGTCCTAGAAATGAAAAGTCTTGGAAAGTAGCACTCGAGACAGGGCAAGTCCTAAAAAGCAGTAAAAGTTCCCATGCAGGGGAATATGCGAAAAAAAGTAAAGGTGTTACTCTTGTGGGCCAGTATCCGTTCCCTCCAACGGTCCTTCTTCGATAGCTCCAATGAAGAAATCTTCGAACAGGGCAGTGATTCCATCCATTGCATCATCAGAATCCTCCGTCGTTTGAGGTGTTTGATCATCCATACCTCTCCATCCATCCGGGATGATGTCGCAGGGATCGACATAGAAGCTCGGGGGCGCTAAGTACTTCACATAATAATCGAACTTGCCGCTCGGTTACCCCAAAGTGTCGATTACTTTTTTCTCTTCATCAGCTTTAAGTGTGCTCTCTACGATCTCTTCATCATCGGTCGCGTCTTCAAGCGGAGGCATGTCTTCAAGCAAATGATCGAGCTTGTCTTTCCCGGTGTTCAATGTAGCAAACTTTTCGTCCCAATCAATAACCACTTCGGAGATAATGGAAATGATGCTAGTGTGGTTAGCATAAATGATAATCCCGGCTTCTACCATTCTTGAGACTCTTTCTCTCATGATAGCTAGGGAAAAGACCTCATTACTCGGGTAATAACCGGATTTCACCAACTTGCCATAAACATCGGAGGTACATACCCTGACATTCTTGATTTGACCAGCATCGAAACTGAATATGGCGTTCACATTACTTGCATGATAAGGGAGCGAGTTGCTCTGAACATTCGGCTTAGTGGGTTGAAAGGAAAACGCCCTTGTATTGAGCAAGTTCTGGATTCGATGCTTGAGAGTGACACAGTTATCAGTTGAATGCCCCACTTTCCCCATATGATAATCACATTTCTTGGATGAATCATAGTTATAGAACTGTTCGGGGTTAGGCCGCTTTGGCTCAGTGGTAAGCAAATCCTTCTTCCGGAGGACCTCCAGCACTTGAGACAATGACTCGGGGAGGGGAGTGAATTGCCTCTTATTGTTCTTCTTCTGAAAAGGTTGACGATCCGTGCTTTGTTGTTGGGCTTCTGCAACTTGGAGTGCTGCAACAGGATTAACATTCCGCCGGCTCGGTTGGGTATATGTCATATTCACTTCAGCTGCTGGTTCCTTCTCCTTTCTTGTACTAAATCTTTTGGTCGACGACGACGGCTCCACAAACCACCTATCCTTCAACCCTATCTCAATTTGTTCGCCTATGGGGATGAGTTGATTGAAGTTGTCAGCAGAAATAGCCACCATTCGATTGCGGTAATCAAATGGAAGAGTTTTAATGAACATTCTCTTCAATTCATTGTCTATAGGTTCCGGGACAACCTGAGCAGCTATATTTTGCCATCTGATAGCATAATCCTTGAAGGACTCGGTCTTTTTCATCTGAGCACCCTCGAGGTCATCGTGGGTAGGAATGATATCTGTTATGAACCTGTACTGCTTTAGGAACGCTTCACTAGCTTCCTTCCAAGTTTTGAGGCCATTTATCTTCTTCATGATATACCAGTTCAAGGCAGGAACCGTCAAACTCGCTTGAAATGCATGGATCATCAGGAGTTCATTATCAATGTACGAGGTCATCTGTACGTGGTATAACTGCAGGTGGGCTTTTGTGCAGGAGGTGCCATTGTACTTGTCGAAGTCTGGCATCTTGAACTTCTTTGGGATTTTGATCTGTGAATATAGGGATAGATCGATCGAAGGTGAATCCTGTGAACCTTCTAGCTGTTTCACTCTCTCGTTAAGTTTGTTAACCCTTTCATCAGGTTTGTCTTTGTTGACGATGATCTGGACGGGGTCATCTTTCAAATCAGAAATATCGTTATCTTCCTCAACATCGACATTTTTTCCACCTTTATGCTCTGATGCCTCGAGGGATGCTGGAATGAGGATCGACCGAAGGGCTTTGATCTCAGTGGATATCTGTTGTATTGCGGTGACGACTTGCTTGATCTGGTCCTCAATGCCAATGACACGATCTCGTAGATCGGTTTGATCGGCCATTCTAGCTCTCAATCGCGTACGAATATGCGATCGTGATCGGTCCATAATTACCTAGTTTCAAAAAATAAAGCATGGTAAGTATGCGTCCTCAAAACGATCGGTCCATGACTCAGTCTAATCGTCCCTTTTATTCCCATTTTTCATGACATTTTTCATTACTCCATGTACTTGTGAAAATAACGGCAAATTTCTTAGGAAATAATGACTTATGACAGACCTAGGAAAATAATAGTAATAATTGAAAGTAATTTCTTTTCAAAGCTTTATCTTTTTTCTTTTTCTTTCCCTTTGAAAAAATTCAATGATTTTTACTTTCAAAAATTACGATCGACTTAGACCTATCATGAACCGACCAAATGTATGAAAAAGTAAGTAAATTGCAAAGCATGAGATTAGAAAACTTAGTTCACCCGGTAGGATCATGGCAATCACATAGACATACACATGAAATGTGAGGTTTGATTTCTATCTAGACTCTGGCTTGCAAAGTGGAGACGCGAGGATTACCGAGCTAAACCAGTCATGGTGGTGGTTAGGCTGGGATTCCCTTGACTCCGGCTTGGTCAAGGAGTTGACTCGGGTTGCAAAAGGTGCAACCGTGGTGGGAACTCAATGACACCATGAAAAAAACTTTCGGGACCAAGGAGGGCAACCCGTACCACACGAGTGTGGTCGAGGTATTCACTGTTTCAGTACCATCCTAAACCTGTGCCGCCCAGGTCCGGCGGCGGGTAGTGTGTGCAGTGTAGTGTAAATGCAAGGCATGCACAATATGTTATATCATACAGCGCTTCATGCATAAAATAAATCATACATCCAAACACCTACCTGTAAAACAAAGGTTAACAATCACTCCTCTCCTTATACCTCCCATTCTGCAAAAACATTTAACACCTAAAATGCTAGGAACGTAACTGGGATCCTTGTTGCCAAGCAAAAAAAATATTTTTTAAAAAGAAAAACTGGCCTAAGTCCACTAAGAGTTTTAACTCAATTCCCCAGCGAAGTCGCCAAGCTGTCGTGACCTAAAAATTTTCATCTTAGGCTAATGGATTATTAAGACTAAGTTTAACTCAGGTTATCCCAGACCCTACCAATTCACAATTTAGGGTTTAAGTTCTTAACGTGTAAATGTTTTCATGCTCGGAGTCGCCACTAATCTATTTGTGGTAGGTCGATTAGAAACCTAAATAAAACATAGGGAGATATGTTTTATTCCGAACCAGAGATTCTAAGCTTGGGGACTTGATTACGCTAGATCTAATCTAACGCTCTTTCAGTACCTTTTTTTTTTTCAAAAAATGTTTTGGTATACAGTCTGGATCCATTTTAACTTAATCACTAACATGTGAGGTGATCATGTGGGTGCGCAAACCACCAAAGTAACATCCAATAATCAAAGCATTAAATAAATTGCAAGATTGGAAGAATTACTTACCTCAAAGCAACGTAAGCATCTACATTGTTAGCTAGAAAATCACATCAGCAATCTTAATATGATTTCTAATTAACAAGCAATTCACTCAATTTTTTTTTTGGATTTTCACTTTTTTAAATGAAAACTAGTCTATATGCAGTGACATGCGATTAATGCAACCTAACATGCCATTAATGCAACCTAACATGCAAACTATATGTCATGCGACGACGTAACCTATTTCTAATGACAGGTAAATGATTCATTTTTGGTATTTTCTAATTGAAATTCGGAATTAAAAAAAATGCCTAAAATAACATGCAATCTAACGACTTCCTTTTTTTGGTATTTTTTATTAAAATTCGAAATAAAAAATTACTCAAATCAAGAATGCAATCTATCATAGTCTATCCTAAAGCAACTTATTCTTTTTAGGATTTTCATGAAAATTCGAAATTTAAAAATAACCTAAATAATCTATTAAGATTAGAATAATACCTAATTTAAACTAGGAAATAGATTATCTCAAGTCCTAATTTAAATTAAATAATTATCCCATCTTCTAGATAATATTTATGGTTCCCTAAATATGCGAAACTCCTAATTTAAACCTAACTAAGAGATTTTTATTTGGTTTTCTTTATTAAAAAACATTTAAACAAAGATAACAACCGCGTTCAAACAAACAACGCAATCCGCAAGATTCTTCTTATCAAACTCAGATTAGGCAAAGAAATCGAACTAACGTTCATATCTATAGGGTTATAGATATTGACGGAAAGTTGATTGTTCAAATTTGGAAAGCGAATCAAATTCATTATGTTATCCAAGTGATTATGGATAGGATAATAATTTTCCGTATCGCCGCGTATCGTACTTTAGGGTTAAGGTCGGATAGTCGTCTAAATACGTTGTTAAATTAGGAAAGTTTCCTAATTTTGAATGTTTTCAAATATTGCAGATATCAGAAAATTATCCTAAGATATCTAATTATCCACCAAATATCTACAAAATATTCTAACATTCAAAAATTAAGAAACTAAATATTTTGAAAATATTGGATAATGTCCTTATCTAATTTGAAATATTTCCAAATTTGGATTGCAGATCGGGATTGCGGATCGGGACGAGCGACGGTGGCAGCTGCGCGGCATCGAGATTGACACGATGGGGGCAGCGGCGGTGCAAGGGGGTGGCAGCGGCAGGGAGTGACGGCTATGGACTCCGGCGGAGGGGCGGTGTTGCTGTGGACAGGTCTGAGGAGCGACGGCGGAACAGGCGAGTGTCTCTGGCGAAGGGCGGCAGCAGCGATAGACGGTGTAGGGCAGCATCAGTCAACGCGGTGAGGCACAACGACATCGAGAGCTGCGGCGGAAGTGCGGCGGGAACAACAGGAGAGTATGAACAGCAGTGGCGGTCCGCACGTTGAGGAAAGGTGCGGCACAGCGATGGCGCCTGGGACGGGTGACGGCGCGGCACGGCGAGGGCCTTCGGTACAGCAGGCGGCTGTTCTGGACAAAGGCAGGGGCGTCGGAGGGCACGACGGTGCAGCGACAGGGGCGGCATAGGCGAGTGTCTCCGGCGAGGGGCAGCAGTGTCCAGCACGACAAGGCAGCGACGGGCGTCCGCAAGGGCCTCCGGCAAGGGGGTGTTTGGCGTGGCGGGAGCAGCGAGCGGCGGTGTGCAGGGCGACGGGCGGCAGTGTGCGGCGCAACGGGCAGCGGTGCACGAACGGTGAGCGGTGGCATGACACGGCGCGGCGGTGGAAGCACGGCGCGGCAGGTGGCGGCGTGACTGATCTCTCTCTCTCTTTCTCACTCTCACTCTTGCGTGTTTCTCTCTAAAAATCAGGTCTGAAAATTCTCATGAGAGCCCCCCGATTATGTGACCTAATGATATACTTATAATGCTAACTTAGGTCAATTAGATGGGCTTGTTAGTCCTAATAGGCTTAGGCTTTAATTATCACTTAATTTCAAGTGGGTTGAATTAATGTGGGCTTCTATTTAATTAAGCTTAATGGACTAAATTAAGCTCAAATTAAAACAACCGAACTCGTTTAACTTGTAATTTCCAGCCCTTGCTTTCAAAGTGAGCCGAGTCTCGTTCGATGAATTTTAAGCTCGTTTGCCACCACCGATTCGATGCGGAATGCAATTATTCTAAATGAACCTAAACTACATGTTATGCGATTTTAATATTTTTGTTTATGGGTTAAAAACATAATCCCTAATTTTCTATGCAAATTACGACTAAATGGTCAGCAAAATTTAGGTGTCAACACTCTACTTTAAAGGTCTTCGACAAATGTGGGCCTGGCTACCGTCAACACTTCCGTGGTTGTCAAGATTGGCTTTGGCGCCATTTTGTCATATGCAAAGTCCTTTCTAGCTGCTTGTGCTGGTTCTTTACTTAAATTCATCATACCCCCTGGTCTATCCTCCCAATTAAGTGCTCTTAGGGGCTGATGTTCTCTTCAGTTTGTGTCATTTTCAAATATCCCCTTTGTAATAACAAATCAAAAGGAATATGTTCTGAGACACGAAATGAGCAAGTTAGAAAAACAAACAGGGCTATGAGCATGTATGCTTTTCCACCACCGTTTTTCTTTTGCCCTTTTGAAAAATGATAAAACGTTTGTTTTATTTTCAAAAGCTTAGAAACAAGGAAGCATGAAGAAGCCCGGGCCTCAAAACACTTTCCTTTACATGGCTAGATATCATCAACGGGCCGATTTGGGATACTTCTTCAGGCCCTCAAAACAAAACATTTGTAATTCTTTTGAATGATTCAGGCGAATTACATTTGTTGGAATGGAAATTACAAAATCAAAATTCCAAGCATAATTAAAAATCTAGAAAACTGAGAATCTTAAAAAACAACTGAGACTTTAGAAAGCAAGAAAAGGTCCCACATAGGGGAGGACTCAAACTATTAAATATGCCTATATTCTAAGGGAGGAAAATTGAGTATTTAGTTTACTCAATGACAACATCCGTGCCTCCTGCTTGATTGGGTGGTGCGTTGTGGAATGTAAGCGTCTTTGCATTCAACAATTTCTGGAACTTATTTTTCAAGACAACACAGTCATTGACGGAATGTCTCGTTTCACCCAAATGGTAGTCACATGCCTTGGAGGGATTATAGTTGGGGAAACGCTCAGGATTTTCACGCTTTAGCTCTTTAGCAAGCAACCTCTTTTCCAGGAAAATAGGTAGGATCTAAGACATAGGCAAAAAGAGTGGTGTAAATTGCTTTTTGTCATTTCGCCTTTGGGGCGACTGGCGACCTGAGGCTGGTTGTTGTCCACTGCTCGTCTAAATCATTGGGGAAGGACGAATAGTTTGGGTGTATGCAACATCCATATCTGTTAGGAGTTCTTTCTCCTTTTTCATGCCGAGTTTCTTGCTTGTGGAAGTGAGGTCTGTGAACCACCCCTCACGTAATCCCGTTTCAATTCGTTTGCCCACAGGAACAAGACGATTAAGAGATTTAGCAGTGGCACCAACTAGGCAGTGTCTGTATTCATACGGAATGGATTTAATGAACAACTTCACTTGATCATGATCAGTGAATTATGGGGTAACCTGAACGGTCAAATTTCTCTACCTGGTGGCATACTTTTTGAAGGACTCGCTCTTCTTTTTCTCAGCGCGTTTCAAGTGGTCACGAGTGAAGGTGACGTCGAGGTTGAATTGGTACTACTTAAGGAATGCCTTAGCGACATCATCCTAAAATTTAAAAGCATTCACATCTTTTGACATATACCATGTCAGGGCTGGTCCCGTCAAACTCACTTGAAAAGTTTGAATCATGAGGGGTTCGTTATTAACATATTGGGTCATCTGCACATGATGCATGTGCAGATGGTGTCTGGGACATGAGGTGCCATCATATTTCTTGAACTCTGGCATTTTCAACTTTTTTGGTACTTTGACCCGTTTGTATATAGACAGGTCAAGAGGGATAGCATGCCGCAGGCCTTGTAGCTGTTTCAGCATCTCTTCGACCTTTGCAATGTGTTTGTCCTGTTCTGTGATCGGTGCAGCTTCCAGTTCAGGCTTCCTGATGGCAAGGGGAAACGGGTTGTCCTCTAGCACGGGCATTTTGCTGTCACTGGCAGAGGCTTTGTCTTTTTCAATAGACGGGGGTGGTAACATCGCCTCGATTGCTGTAGGCATGGGCATGAGCTTGCCATTGATGGATTCTATTTGCTTGGTGAGGTTTTCAAGTGCGTTGAAAATCAATTTCATTTCGCTTTCCATGTTATTGAGATTGACGTTTTCTTCGGCCATTTTTGTAACTACCTGTGAAAATGTTGAAATGAATTATTATAATGTCTAAAAAAGAATCATTTCATGACCTAATCATAATATTATTATACATTTTCTTTATTTGCAAAGAAAAAGAAAGCAAAAAGGGGTTTTATTAATATCAATATTACAGGTGGCATCCCTGGGGTTCGAACCCCGGTCGCCTCGGACCGTACGGCTTACATTCCGGGTACCACTGGGGCCGAAGGCCACGGTAGTGTCATTATCACCCAAAAAAATTTATTTAGGGCATAGAAAAACGGTCTAAGCTATATTAACATTAGTACAACCTATAAACAATTTTAAAGAGGAAAAACAAAACCCCTAAACACAAATAGTGGGAAATATAAAAGACAGAGGCTTTTAACTGAGGTGCCCTTTCCCGAATACTCATTCTATAGCCGATGGGGAAGCTATAATTTCTCGGAGCTGTCATGACCCAAAAATCAGGTTTTCCGATCTTAGGCTAATAGATTACTAGATCAATTAAATTAACTAACCTAGCTCGAATTCTTCCAAACTCTATCAATTCGCAACTTAGGTCTAATTATGAGCATGTAAATATTTTCAATAGGAGCCACCACTAATCATTTAAGGTATGTTGATTAGAAACATAAATAAAATAGCAGGAGTACTACTTTATTTCTGCGAACCAGAGATTATAAATCCGGGGACTTAGTTACGCTAGATTACTCTAACGTCTTTTCGGTACCAATCTCAAGAAAAATACTCAATTCGACAATTTTGATAAATCATGACTTAGAGTTCAAAGGTGCAAAATTTTTTGATTTTCTTTTATGAAATTTTTTTTATATTTTCTAATTTAAATTCAAATCGCAAATTTTTTAGTAAAAAATATAATCGCTAAATCTTTCGAATTAAGTTTCGATCTGAAACCTGACAGATCGATCCTAAAAATTCAAAATACCTGCTATGGAAATAACTCTATCTAAAGCCTGATAGATAGACTTATTTCCATGTGTGCGGTTGCGGATTAAGAAATTTTCCTAACCGATCACATCTTGAAAAAATTTTGCTATCTTAAATATCTTGGATATATTCAAAAGATTTTGAGATTTTCAAATTCTATCCAAATTTGACAGGTAATAGATATCCGAGATTTCCAAAGAATAAATAAATCCTAATTGAAATAATGTCTATTGTTCAAATATGCAAAGTTAGATATCAATAAGCACGAATTAAGCAATAAAATATTCAAACCAAATCAGGATAAGATATTTACCTAATCCAAAGATTTGTTTCCAAATTTGAATTACCGGCGGACAAACTCGAACGGCGGCGAGTGATAAGCGAGCGACGGCTCGGCTGGACTTCGCAGTCGCTGATTGCGGCCAAAGTGTAGGTTCTCAGAAATCCGGGATGTGCGACTGGTGTCTACTGGATGAAGCTTCGGTGCTGACAAGGGCGACAACTTCCAAGAGTTGCGACTTGTGGGTAACCGCAAAGATGCAATTGTTGTGGTGGTCACCGAGTCGTCACAAGATCTAGGACAGCAGCACCATCGCTGGTTGGTGCAGCAAACAACTAGCAGAGGGTTGTCATCCTTGTGAAGGATCAGGACAGCAGCTCGACGTTGGAATGGGGATTGCAATGCAGGAGCAGTGTTGGAATTAGCTTACTGGACGTTGGGAATGTTGAGCAGACTCGTCAGAACCACCAGGAACACCACAGCTAGTGATTGAGGGGGCAAAAGCACGCCGAGAGGCTCCAGCAGAGCTAGGCTCAAGGTGTGAAAAGCTGGTTCCAATGGACACGAATGGCGGCCGCAAAGGGACTCACTTTGCTAGACGTACTCTTTGCTTCTTTGCTTTGCCTTCCTTTGTCTTTTTTTTTCTCTATTCTGTAGACTTGCGGGAAGAAAAAAAAAAGAAACTTTTGCTCTCTTTCTTTTGTGTATCTCATGGGTGTTCTCCGAAAATTCTGAACCAAAAATTCTAAGACCCCCCTCGATTATGACGCATAATCATATATTTATATTGTAACCCTAGGTTAATTAGCTGGGCTTTCTAGTCTTAATGGGCTTAGGCTTAGGCTTTATCCTTTAGTTTTTATTTAATTCCAAGTTAGCTGAATTAATTTGGGCTTTTATTCAATTAAACTTGATGGGCTAATTTAAGCTCAAATTAAGACGACCGAACCCTTTTTGACGTGTGATTTTCGGCCCCCTTCTTTCAAGTGAGCCGAGTTTCGTTTGGTGCTCGAGCTCGATTTACGTGATGAATTTTAAGCTCGCTTGCCGCTGCCGGTTCAATGTAGAATGCAATTAACCTACATGATCCTAAACTATATGCTATGCAATTTTAATATTTTTGTTTAGGGGTTAAAATTTAATCTCTAATTTTTATGCAATTAACCACTAAACGATCGTCGAAATTTAGGTGTCAACAGGAGTTGCTGATTTTCACAATCAATGGGTGGTTTTAACAGTAACAAATCAATTGAACAAGTAGGCAGCATAATAAAATAAGAAGGGATAGAATATATACCTTTTCTTGAACTATGTCAATCACAACGATATACACATGAGGAGTGAGGTTTGATTTTTATCTAGACTGGCTTGGCAAAATGAAATTAAAGGAGTACCTGATCGTAGCAGTCTCGCGTTGGTGTCAAGTCCTTTTAATCTCGGCCACATTGAAGGAATATTTTATAGTCATGCAAATAGCGGCTAAAAATATTTCTTTACGATCTTTTAGAAATAAATTTCGGGGAAAAAAAAGGCAACCTCTACATCGTGGGCTCACGTTTGAGGTCATATCTTTCTTAACACCATCCTAAAATGTCCTATCGCGGCCTAGGTCCGGCAGCATGGTTGTGTGTGCTATAGTGTAGTGCTAAATTTAAAGCATGCACAACAATTTATAAACAATCAATTTGAACCTACAAAAACAAATAACACGTTACTGTCAGGACCATACCTGAAATCCTTGCTACCAAACGAAAATCATTTTGAACAGGATAAAATTTTTTTGGCCTAAGTCCATGTTGACACCTAAATTTTGGCTAACTATTGAGAATTTATTGCATAAAAAATTAGGGACTAATAAGATTATTCCCTAAAAAAAAAATATTGCATTGCATATAGAATTTAGGAGCATTTGTATCAGTAATTAGACCCATATAATTGCATTTACACTAGATCGGCGATGGGTGGACTTGAGCAAATGGTTATGAGTTTAAAGAGACTAAGCCCGCGGTGGCTAAAAATTAAGTGCATTAAGTCAAGAAAATCTAATTATCAAGATTTAGCTATCCCATGATAGATAAAAATCAGAGATAATCTTTGGGATATATGTGCGTACGTAGTGAATTTTGAGAAAATTCGGTCATCATGAAAGCAAGAAAATTGACCGGCATTGAATAAAGAGGAAAGAATTTATGCATGATTCTCTAGCAATATTCACACAATATTGGCAAAATGATAAAGAAAGAGAAGGAGAAAAAGTGAATCTCACATTATTAGGAAAGGATAAAAGAATATATTTATTTTTCTTGTCCAAAGTTTGATATCCTGGCCTATATAAAGGAGAGTGAGGCCATGCAGAGAGAGGGGGGAAACACAATTTTCAGATCTGAAATTTTGAGAGAGTGACACGTGAGAATTTTTTGAGGAAGAGAAAGAGAGGCCGGAGACGCCCACCGCGTACCGCCTGCCGTGCCGGTCCATGCCGCCGCCAGTCGTGCCGGTTCACGCCGTTCCCCCTCACCGCCGTCGTGCCCTTCACCACACGCCGGTCCCCTCCGCGTCGGCCACCGCCGAATCTGCCTAAACAGTCCCGCTGGTCTGCCGTGCCTTGCCGCCGCTCCTTGTCGTGTCCTCCCCGCTGATCACCAGTCACCGCCGCACCAAGCACACCGGTGTCGCTGTCGTCGTTGCCGGTTTCCCGATCCCGATCCGCAAGCTCGATCCCGAGACGATTTAAATTTGGGAACTATCTGCAAATTAGGTAATTGGATATTATCCTATATTTTTCAGCATATTAAATTTCCTAATTTGAATGTTTAGAATATTTCGTGATTATCATGTGGATATTTAGATATCTTAGGATAATGTTCGATATATCCGCAATATTTTTAAATATTCAAAATTAGGAAAATTTCCTAATTTAGCAACGTATTTGAACGATCATCCGACCTTATCCCTAAGGTACGATACGCGGCGATACGGAATTTCATTATCTTATCCATAACTATTTAGATACGATGATGGAATTTATCTGCTTTTCAAATTTGAACGATCGACTATCCGTTAATATCTATAACCCTATAGATACGACCGATAGTTTGATTTTTGTGCATAATCCGAGTTTGAAACAAATTTGGCGGATCGCATGGTTGATTTGAATGTGGTTGCTATCCTTATTTGTTTGATTGCTTTCCTTTTCAAATAAAAAGAAAATTCAAAAAAATCTGTTTCGTTAATTAGAATTTTGCATGTCTAGGAATTTTGAATATATCCCAAAGGATGAGATAAGTATTTAATTTAAATTAGGACTTAAGGTGGCATGTTTCCTAGTTTAAATTAAGGATTATTTTAATCCTAACGGATTATTCACGTTATTTTTTAATTCCGAATTTTCAAGAAAACCCCAAAAAGAGAATGAATTGCTTTAGGGTAGATTAGGATAGATTGCATTCTTAATTTCAGCAATTTATTATTTCGAATTTTAACAAAAATCCCAAAAATAAGTCATTCTAGGGTAGATTAAGTCATCATAGATTGCATGTTAATTTAAGCATTTTTATTATTCCGAATTTGAATAGAAAATACCAAAAAAAGGAGAAGTCATAGATTGCATGTTAATTTAGGCATATTTTTAATTCCGAATTTCATCAGAAAATACCAAAAATAATTATTTGTCCGTCATTAGAATTAGGTCACGTCGTCGCATGACATATAGTTTGCATGTTAGGTTGTATTAATTTTCATGTGAATTTTTGCACGTCATTACATATAGACTAGCCTACATTTAAACAAACGAAAATCCAAAAAAAAAAAGAAATTAAGTGAATTGCGTGTTAATTAGAAATCATATTAGGGTTGTTGATGTGATTTTCTAGCTAACAATGCATATGCTTGCGTTGGTTCGAGGTAAGTTGTTCTCTTAAGCTTGCAATTTATTTAATGCTTTCCTGGATGTTAAATTGGTGGTTTGCGCACTCGCACGAACACCTCACATGTTAATGACTAAGTTAAAATGGATCCAAACTACATGCCAAAATATTTTTTGAAAAGAAAAGGTACCGAAAGGGCGTTAGACTAGATCTAGCGTAATCAAGTCCCGAGCTTAGAATCTCTGGTTTGTAGAAATAAAACATATCTCCATATATTTTATTTAGGTTTCTAATCGACCTACCGTAAATAGATTAGTGGCGACTCCAAGCATGAAAATATTTACATGTTAAGAACTTAAACCCTAAGTTGCGATTTGATAGGACTTGAGAGGGTCCAAATTAAGTTCAATCTTAATAATCCATTAGCCTAAGATTGAAAATAAACGATTTTTTTAGGTCGCGACAGTCTACTTTTTTAAAAAAACAAGTCTCCAGCGGAGTCGCCATTCTGTCGCGACCAACCTCCCCCAAAAGCCTGGCTTTTATTGACCTAACGAAAATAGGGGAGGTCACGCTTGGTACGCATTAAGTCTAGGTTCGAAACTTAACTCGGGCTCTCCCAAGCCCATACCATATCGCGACTTAGGGTTTAAGTTTTTTAACATGTAAGTGGTTTACATGAAGGAGTCGCCACTAATCAATTTGGGGTAAGTCGATTAGAAACCCAAATAGGGTGATGAGGAGAATCACCCTATTTCTACGAACCAGAAATTAACTGTGTTCGAGGACTTGGTTACACTACTTGAATAACTAATGCTCTTTCGGTACCTTTTTACCCTGTTCATTTCAAAAAATATTTGTTAGGTAATTTGGATTGATCTTAGGACCTTTCTCCTAACATGTGAGGTGATCAAACGAGTGCATAATCAGAAACGATTAGCAGTCAAAGCAGATATGCAGCCTAAGGTTCTAACCTAATTCAGATGACATTCAAAACATAACAGCTCATGTGGTTGTACTTTAATTGGAAAACATGCACGATGACAAAAACAGTAGGTTTATCTAACTAAACATGCGATTAAAAAAAACATGCATAATAAGTTTAAAACACTCAAATATACCACATAATTTAAAATTGATTTTTTCAAAAAATAATTTTAATAATAATAATAATAATAATAATAATAATAATAATAATAAAATAGAGAAGAACGGAAATTTTTTAAAATTTTTTTAAAAATAATATAATATAAAAATGGGTTGGGTCGATCGGATCTGACCCGGGCGTTGACTCGAGTCATACTCGCGTGTGCAAACACGCGGGGACGCCGACGGGGCCAAAATTGGCCTTCCGCTAGTGACCTAGACCGACGCCGCCTCCTAAACCTGCCCCCTAGACTATCATCGAGCTTCACTGACCGCTAAACTCGCCGTCCGGCCACCTGCTCGCCGGATCGGCGAGCGAAACTTACTCGGCTTCATTGAGGCATTTTATCGAACACCTGATACGCGCGGCGAAAAACAAAGGCTTTCGACCTCTTTCGGCGACTAGTTCAGCTCTGACGGCCATGGCCCGCCTTCAACAGAGAATATAGACCGGGAGCAACGGTGGTATGGGCTAGGATTCGCGCAAAGCAACTGGTGCGAGTCCCGGCCAAATCACGTAAAAAAACAAAGCAAAACAGAGGCTTTCTCGGCCGGGGAGGCTCACTGATCGACGGCGTTGCTGGGTGGCTTTCTAGCGGGTCTGAGGGTGACGGCGACGTTGTTGGTTCCTCCCCTTCCTCTGGCAGACTCTTGATTCGGTCTCTCTCTCTATTCTCTCTTCATTCTCTCTCTCTCTCTCTCTCTCTCTCTCTCTCTCTCCCTTTGGCTGACCGTGACTCTCTCTACCTCTCTGGCTTTTATAGCTAGCGACGACGGGCCCCCCTTGCCATGTGCGTATGTGTGACGACCGGCTTGCACCGGCCTACTCTGGCCACGACTTTCGCGACCATTAGGCCGGTGCAGAGGGGCCGACTCTGTGATGGGGGGAGTAGAGGAAAAGAGGAGAGAGAGAGATCGAGAATATGGGGTGGACGGGACTGGCCTTAATGGCCAGTCCCTGTGGAGTATTGCCCCGGCCCTGCTCTGGCCTGATGGGGATAGCATGAGGCTGCTCCGCCGCTCGTTGCTTCTGTGTCAGCAGCATAGGAGAACATAGGAGAGAAAGGGATCGCTTGGCGCAGGGAGGAAGAAGGAGAAAAGAGGGCTGGGCTAGGCCGGGCCAGGCTGTAGCATCCTAGGCACACCCCTTTCAAGATTTATCCTCTAATCCCCATTAGTCATCAGATTATTTGCAAGCGGAAGATGCTTCTTTTTAAAGAGGTCAGCATTTATAATATGAATGCGGCATAGTAGCATAGAATTGTATAATTGTAGGACACGTAGATTCAGAAAATATCAACCATAACATATAATACTGCGGGTGATACAAGGTGAGTTCAAGAAATGCGAGAAACGACACATCTATTCCAACCCTGCTAATCTATCTTGACCCACCAAAATTTAACCAAAAACTAGTAGCTATCACCCATGCTTACACGACTCTATCCCAAAAACAAACAGTCGTGCCTTCTCCAAAATAAAAAAAAGGCTCCTTACTCCTCCTCTTGGTGCTATCTTCAAAGGACTCTGCTACTCGCATCACCACCATTCCCATCCGACCCATGATATGGAAAGGGCCCTACCAACCATACCCCGTCGAGGGCATAAACCTCGACGAAGCCCAAAAGAATAAGTCCCCCCGGGGACCCAATATCCACGGTCAGAATAGAAATGCATTTTATGAAAACAACTCTAGGGAAATTCGAGACCACGAAGCCAAATAGACGGCTCTCAAAATCAACAGGCATCCCATAGCTTATCGAGGTGGAGGCAGGGAGGATCGGCATAACTACTAATCTGAAAAAATGTCATCAACAAATAGTGAGCAAAAACTCAGCTAAGTAAACTCTATCACGCCGTACTAAACGGATAATGACAGGCATTTCAATCGAGTCAAATAGGTAGATAGATGAACCAATTCACAACCAACCATAGCATATAAGACTCCCTTTTTATTTGGGCATAAACCACAAGACAAGATTTCCAATCGACTAATAGCCATTCACACGAATTCTCAATGCATACGTTATATGATCACAAGCAGTTTTAATTTGCATTGATTTAGTAACTCAAGCTACAACATCCTCCAGGGAACCCAGTTACCCCCACGGGCATCTCGCACCCATCACGGCATCACAAGGACATCTGGGGAACTGTGTTACACCCCCCGGCATCCGAGGGAACCCAGTTACCCCCTCAGGCATCTCACACCTACCACAGCATCGAAAGGACATTTGGGGAACCGTGTTACACCCCTAGGCATCCGAGGGAACCCAGTTACCCCCTCAAGCATCCCAACTCCGGGGCATCAACATCATGGGGACCAAGGAACAACCACACTTGCAATTTCACACCTTTCGGCATATAAAGTACAGAAATTTAGAAATGTAATTTACAATATCTAACACAAGGGAAATCTCTCATCAGAAGGTCCACAGCATATACATTATATTTCCTCAAGACACTCAATCGAAATTATGATGTCTCAAATAAGAATCAATGAAACCTGGAATTTTGGCAATACTGGACAGTTTTGTAGACCCTGGGAAATCAATCTCAAAGACATGGCAAATGAGTTCCAAAAATTCTGAAATTATGATATGATATTAACAAGACCTTAAAATATATTTTTCCTGAAGAACACAATCCCAAAATCCTCCTAGAAAGGGCACTTTTGAGGGCACGAAAACAGACTACTATGGGTTCGCTGAAACAGTAAAACTAAATCCAAAAGTGTTCTCATTTCACAGAGCAAACAATCTTCAAACACTTCGAAATTTTTATATGTTATAAACAAGAGAATTATGAACAAATTTTGTGAAGAAACTGTGGCCAAATTCGAAGTGGATAATTTTATAAAAAATCGAGAAGGTCTAGAGGTCATGGTCTCCACCTTAAACAAAGTTCTGATCCGGAAAAAGATTGGCCCTTCGAAATATCCATTTGTACTCAAAAAATATGAAATTTAAGTATGTTGTAAATCAAGATCTTCTGAACAACTTTGAAGAAGAACATTTAGCCAAATTCGGTCTACAACCGAAGCTGTAAAAATAGAAAACAGTGGATGTCCAGAGAAATCGGTTTCTGGAACCTTAAACAAACATTAAGAAAACCACCCGCCTGGGTGGCGTTGACGGTGCAAGCAATTTTCCTCTTGCAAAAGGTTGAGTATTTGAATCCCAGGCGCCGCAGGGTGACTTACCCGATGGCACGTGTATGGTGGCTAGCACATGTCACCTCTAGGGTTTACCTCCCGGCTGTCGGCCGTGCGGGAGTTCCCTGGGTTACCAAAAAAAAAAACAAAACAAACATCAAGAAATAGTTTCCCATTGAAGATCCACTACCCTTCAGCCACTAATTCACCATTCTAGGAACTTAAATCAATATGCATGGCCTGTTCCAAACTAGTCTGGCACCCTAGACCTACCAAGGTTCGTTATGATGTATCAATCCTTCAAGGACAGCCATTACAACTACCCGGACTCGCCTAACACCAACTCAGATAAGTTCAAATGCTTACTCGAGACCCAACCTTCATGCAACCGTTACTGAGGCTAGTATAAGGTGATAGAGAATACTTGTCGATGAGAGGAAGTGGCTGAGATGACTGAGGCGAAGCTACTGGGTCCGGTGCGGAAATGAGGCGCAAGGGCGACTTCTGGTTGCTGCTGTTGGTCGAGGGCTGAGCAGAGGGCGGCAGCTGCTGGTCAGTGGAGGGGCTATCTTCCGGGCGGTTAGTGAGGGAAATAAGAGAGAGTGAGAGTGAGCTGGGCGAGAGGGAGAGTTAAGCGAGAGAGAGAGTGAGCTAAGGGGGTGAGTTGAGCGAGAGAAAGTGAGTTGGAAATGGGTGAGATGAGGGAAGAAAGATTTTCTGAAGTCTGTTCAACTTCCTTACGTGCATGGACATGCTAGGGCGCCAAGTGGCACCTCTCTCCTGTCAAGTGCAGGGGGAGAAAGAAGACAAGGAAGAGAAGACAAGGAAAGGAAGAGGAAGGGGCAGCTGCTGGCGTGGGTTCTTAGCGAGAAAGAAAAGGGGAAAGAAAAGAAAAGAAAAGAAGGAAAGAAAAAGAGAGGGAGGCGGTGAGTAAGGGGAAAAAATAACGATGATGGGTTTGACACGGAGTCAGGTTTTGTGGACGACGCGATGCTGATTTAGTCAGCTCAATGATAACGATTACAAGATTCCAAACCTATGATTCCAAAAACGATAATGGCGACGCTAACTTCCAATTTAATTTTCCTAATTCCGTCGATGAGCGCCCTAATCCATTAAAGTCCTTTAATATTTGGCCATGAAAATTTGGGATGCCACACAGGCCCAACTGCGCGAGGGGGGAGGGGAAAGGAAGAAAAAAAAGAAAAAAAAGAAAAAAAGAATGGGTTGGGCTCATGCGGGGGAGGGGGGGAAGGGAAAAGGACAAAAGGGCCGGGTCGACTCGGCCCCGACCCGGCCTGACTCGTTTTTTTTTTTTAAGTTCTAATAGACCCTATTAATGCAAATGTGCCTAGTTTCTACATGCAATGCATTTTAAATTGAAATATTTTTTTGTTTTAGGAATTAAAGAAAATTAATTCCTAAATTTTGTGCAATTAATTTTGGGCCAATTAAAAATAGGTGTCAACACTCGCGTAACCACGCCTCAGGTTGATAGCCCTTCGATCAATTCGGGCTTAGTCCTGCGTAACCACGCCTCAGGATATTCTTCATGCACATACGCCACACACAATTTGTCAACAGCAATCTAACACGTCATACTATTCAAATCAAGTTATGCTCACCACATTAGCCCACCAACCCAACCTTTAAGTCGGTCACATTCAAGCATCAATTTCCCCCACAAACGTCACAACAACCGATCATTGAATCCATCTCAATCAATCATTAATTTAGCCACAAAAATCACCACCACATAATCCATAAACTAATCACATTCAATTAACTAATCAATACCTAACTTAATCACTAAACCAACCCTCATCAATCCCTAAACAAGTCTAATAATACCCAAAGTACTAAATAAGAATTAGGAGGCCACTTACCTAGGTTTTGGCTCAAGGAAAATCGGCAAGGGGTCCAAATGGCTGGTCGAGGCAACGGCGGGCGAGGGCGCAACGGACGGCCAACGGGCAAAGCCTCGGCACGGCCCTCGGCCACAGGCGAGGCACTCGGCATGGCAAAGGCACCGGCTGGGATAGCTCAGCCACGGCCTAGGGCGACGGCTTGGGCAAGCTGGGCGATACAGCTGGCGAGTTAGGTGAGCAGGCGATAGCGAGCTGGCTGAGCATGCGACCAACGAGCTGGGGTGGCAGTGGACTCAACCAGAACAGGGGACGATAAGGAGGTAGTTGCATCATTGACGAAGCAGTAGGGGCGACGGCGTATGGGGGGAAGCTAGAGTGGCGGCGATGAGCAGGTAGGGGCAACGTCGGCCGAATCGGCAATGTGCGGCGGTCGCGGGCGAGGCGAACAGAGGAGTCGGGCGAACAGGGGAAAGGGAGGAGAGGGGGTGTCACGGCGAAGATGGAGCGGTCGGTGGTGGCATGGCGGGACTGTAAGCACCTGGGTGAAGCTGGGTTGGTCGATGGACGGCGGTCCTGGCGACGACGGACAACCAGACAGCGACGCATGGTGGTCAGGCGGACGGCCGGCGAGTTGCGGCTGGGTGACCGACGATCGGGCAGAAGGGGAGCAGGAGCAGCGGGCGCAGGGAAAAGGAGGAAGAAGAAGGAGGAAGAAGAAGGAAGGAAGAAGAAAAGAAAGAAAGAAAAGAGAGAGGAGAGTGGGTAGGTAGGTCTGCATGGGGGCAGAGGGGGAGGGGACGTGATCGAGGGAGGGATGCGCGCAAAGGAGAGAGAGAGAGAGAGAGAGAGAGAGAGAGAGTCAACTCATTGAGTGCGATCCAACGGCTCACATTCAAACTGGAAGTCGATCCGACAATTCACGAAAAACCCTAATTTATAAATTAGGAAAAAGCCAAAAACACTAATTAAAATACACTAAGAGGAAGGTCTATTAGTAAAAAATCCTCACCTAATCCAAATTTCACTTTTCACTAATTATGGGCAATATCGATGCTCGCCATAATAATATGGACACCGTCCAATTAAATTCGTCATGAAATCCGAGAAATTCGACACCAAAATTTAGGCTCTAAATAACGGTCAAATTCGATCTAGTACGATTCTAGCGAAATCTCTAATTTAAAAAAAAAACCCAAGAGTGATTAGCTCCGGACGAGATTTTACCATAAGTACACTGGCAAAATACACGCTTTATAAATCTTAAAAATGGGTTGAAATTCGAAATGTCATAACATAAATCAGTTAATGTCCATTGCCCCACCTAAATTTTATATATATAAATTATGAACCATATGGGCCGGCAAGTTTCATTGTCCTTGTGCGGTGCCATGGCGTGATATTTTTATATTCTCTACCTTATCTCATACGCCAACGGAGAACATTTTTCAATGGTTTCCCCTAAAATCATATTGTGTAACTGCCCAAAGATTTTGAGCAAGTAGATAAGGATCGCCACGGGTAAAGTCCACGGTGGAGCGGATTCGGTGAACTCGTGGGCGACACGCGGTCATGCTTTGACTTTGTTAATTAATGTCCACGTCCATCTCAATATTATCCAGATCTCTTCGAATGGCAGACATTTGTGGGATTAGTCAAGATAGACATTTCTGTCCATTTTGATTTTATTGTAGAACTAATGTTGTTGTTTAGGAAAAATTATTCAATCAATCCTGAACCTATTATACGAGTTCCGGTTCAATTCTAAACTTTTCAATTTTGCTAATTTAGTTCTAAATCTTTGCGCGAAATTCTAATGTAGCCACTTCGATCAATTTTCGCCGGAAAGCGCCGACATGACGTTCTAGTCACTGCCGGTTGTCCTAGTTGGGACACTGTTGCGTTAATAATTTTCAGCGAAAATTGATCGAAATGACTACATTGGAATTTTGCGTAAAGGTTCAGGACTTGATTGACAAAATTAGAAAGTTTAGGATTGAGTTGGCATCCGTATAATATGATTATAATTAATTGGGTAAATTCCAATTATCTTAATAAATAAAATGGTCTAGTGACATATTTTGACAAGATTTCGAGATGAAAAGGAGGCACCAATTTAGTGTGCCTTGTGATATAGAGATGGAGAGACGTTTAAAGGCAGAAAATATGTCATGATTTTCTTTATGGCCACTTTAAGAAGGACATTTTCTCATATCGGATATTTATTATTCACCCTCTAACCCCTCTGGCGGAGATCGAACCAATCAAATAGGGGGCCCCCAAAACATGAAAGTAATAAAGTTTAAAAAATCAATATGTGCACTTGCACCATTATACGCTTGACGCTCCACCAACAAGACCGTCACTTTCTTGACATAAAACCAGGCCGTAACCAGAGACTCCCAAACTCATCAACCTTTGATACCTTCTTTTCCAACTGCAAGTTTAGAATCGAAACAGAGTGTTTTTCAAGATTTCCATCGATTGGGATACCAAACCGGCACGCCAGTCACTGTCCCGCCGGTCTTCTCCCGATCCACTGGAATCCTGAACTCTGGCATCGACGTAGATGAAGATGACGAAGCCCCTTTATACGTTGACGTGACGACCCTCACCAAGATATTGATGATCCCGTTGCGTAGGCCTTTGGCGTCTTTCAGCCTGTAACTCAAGAAATGCAGATAATTCTCCGGTGTGTAGCCTCCAACGAAGTCCGACACGGGAATCCTTGCCGTCCCAACAAGACTGAACTCAGCCGAGGAGCTCCTCCGGCGGACCTCAGCAATGACGTAGCGCGATCCTGCAGGCAAGTCCACGTGGAGCTTCTCGTTCCAGTAAGGGTTGCTCTCACCCTGGGCGTCGGGTTTAGTCGAGTCGTGCGACGATGGCGAGCAGCAAGAGTCAGCCTTGACGGTGACGAAGGCATTGTTTTTGATGGGCCTATCGTTGATGCGGAGGTCTTCGCCGGAGATGACTGTAACTTCCAAGCTGCGATCGTGAGTGATGGCCATGCCTGACGTCTTTGTGATACTCATGGGTGTGCTTTTACGGGATTAGGAGTATATGTATTTATGGAACGATTCTTCTTTGATCGCGACGAGGAGATCATCGGGATCTGAGAAAGGCCAGGACAAGAAAATATACACCCTTTTTTGAGTGCACACTCACATAAGACGATGCGGTCTTGAATAATGGTCATATATATAAGCAAGGTTTTCATACTTTCCTCGAAACCACCTCTAGAGTCCTTACTTTTCAATTACCATACATGATTTAAAATACCATAAAATTATACCTAGGTAGTTTCCTTGCAATTGCCTCATATTTCTAGTTTTGATAATTACTCGGTTACAACGAGATAATTCTCGCAATTTCCCCGAAACCACCTCAAAGGTTATTATTTCGAGAATTACTTAAATTAGGTGAGACATTAATAAGGAAGCTTTTCCAATTTTAGGCTCGTGATGTTGTAATCAACTAATCAGAGTAAACTTTTGCCCTAACAATTTTCCGAGAAATGTGGTAAAACATCCCTAATCATGAAAGTGGTTGAGGATTGTGGTGGTTCCACCTCCTGGAATTTTTCAAAATGGGGAAACGAAATAATGGCAATGAAGTTTCCGGGAAAGTGATTGGCTTGATAGTCGTTAGGCACTTGCATTTGCCTTGGACTACTAGCATAGAAATTCTCTATTCTTTAAACAATCAATGAAAGTTTCGAAATTTGTCGAATATTCAAATTTTGTGAACCAAGAAAATATAAAATAATGGGCTAAAGTTATAAGTGGATGCTCTGCATTATTTGAATAATAATGATGAAAACTGGGTAAAATGTTTAAATAACGTCCCGTTTTCTATCTAAACATGTAAATGCTTCTCCATGCGCGAGTATAGCTAGGAGTCTGGATTGACGAGGCATTTATGAACAATTAAGCTACGTAACCTAGCTATAACCTAACTATTTGAAGATCACCGATTTGCCTGTTATTTCCTTTGATCTTCGGAAATATAAGCAAAAATAGGTGACAATTTTTTACATGAAATCAAATACGTGCATGTTCAAGTCTTAATTCGATGGATAAATCTGATTTAGGGGCCCAAGGACATGCAGCTAATCTGTGCACTAGATGCGTACAGCTGACTTTTTTTTAAAAAAGAGAACGAAGTAGGATTATTATCGTGTTTGCAGGAGTTAATTATTGTTCATTATTAGTCTCTTCTCAATGGCAGACGATGTAATTATTTGTTGCTTTAACCTTAAGTTGGAATTTGTCCCCTACGCGTGCTGCTTGTCTAGGTTATGTTAGATCCCATCCATGGATGACTATACCGCCATTTGAAAGTCGAGGAAGAAAACATAAAATGGAATTCCAGCATCCGTTGAAGAGTTGCACTGTATATTGTCCGTTTCTTCGTTTAATAACTTAAACTCTTGAAGCAGACCTCCTTTTAGCATCATCAGAGGCCAAACTATCTCATTAATTAATGTCTACTGATGTGAACGGGTGTTTTAGAATTTATGACATGGCCCCCTTATTATTTAGGTAAAATGATACGAATGATCCTTAAACTTTGGTATGGTGTGTAATGTTATTTCTAAACTTTTAATTTGTTCAATATAATCTTTGAACCATTGGTTAATATTTAATTTAGTCCCTAAACTATATGAAAATATTTAATGTCGTTCTTCTATTAAGTCTAATTGATGAAATGTACTGATGTGGCTTTTAATTTGTTAAGTTTGAATATGGACAAGCAAAAAATGTTATACATATCCCAGTAAGATATTCATATTAAATCAGGAAATAATAATCCATGTCATCAAATAACGATAAACATGTTAATGCCCTAATTTTCGTTTTCCCTTTTTAAAGTAGATGCATAAAAAGATAGACCATGGACTCGTCATATTCAAAAATCCAACTAAGCATACAACAATCCAGGACATTAAATAACATCTAATATGTCGTTTGAGCAAACAAAAAGACTATATTGAACATTGACTAATAGTTAAAGTCCAAGAATGATATCGCACGTTGGGTCAAAGTTCAAAAACTATTTGTATTATTTTCCCTATTATTTACGAAAGAATCATTTCATCTTTCCAGATATTGCTAATGTGTAGTGCTCCAGAAATTGCAATGGTACAAAGTGAGTCCATGTAAAGGTAATAATCTTCACCAATCAAGATAACCAAAAAAGTGGATCTAGCAAGGCATTGGTGATATCTATTTAGATAATAATGAGAATTACTATGAGGATGGAACTCTTGACTTGACCTCAATACACACGCCAAGTCGTTTTAACACGAAACAATGAAGTTTTTGGTGCGATTGGCCGCACGAAGGAGTACGTGCCAAAAGAAAGGATAGATCTCGATGTGATCACTCTCCCACCTGCTTTCTCTTTCTTACGCAAAAGAAAGTTGTGCCACTATTTTTGCTTTAGATTAATATCACAAAAAACCTCAAATTGATACGTCTATGACAATTTTACTTCAAACTAATTTTTTAATAATAAAAAACTATTAACTGGTACACCTGTGATAAATTTAACATCAGTTTATTTCGATTAAATTTTACTATTAAATTACTTTGTTAAATGACACACAGCAATTGACGGATGTACCAATTTTATACGTTTGTGACAATTTTACCTCAAACTAATTTTTTAATAATAAAAAATTCATAACCGGTACACCTGTGATAAATTTAACCTCAATTTATTTCGATTAAATTTTACTGTCAAATTACTTTGTTAAATGACACACGGCAATTGACGGATGTACCAATTTTATGTTTTACCTTCCGTTTGTCAAAGGCGTACCAATTTATAATTTTTTGTGGTATTAATTCAATTTAATCGAAACAAACGGAAGGTAAATTTATCACAAATGTACCAGTTCTGGATTTTGGATAGTCAAAAATTAGTTTGGAGTAAATTTATCACAAGTATATCAGTTTGAAGATTTTCATGATTAAAAAATTAATTTTAAATAAAATTAAAATAAATATATTAATTTAAAATTTTTCGTAATATTAATCTTTTTGCTTTTAGCAAATGAGTTCTTTTTGTCTACCTAGAGAGCGAATTCAAGGTCTCAACATAATCATTGTTCTAGGTCAACATCGTTAATTATGGTGATATCACACGCGACGTGGTCGATGGCATGTCGTGCGTAGTGTAAGCGACGCCATCTGCTGAATGAGCCGATGCCCACGTAAAAAAAAACGAAAGACTTCCGACAAGATGAGTCAACGAAGACGATGACCATATGTCAACGCAAGAGTCACAAATTTACAATATCTTCAGCCTTTGAAAACATGGTGGTGACTAGATCACGACGAAGCATCTGTATTCCACATCTTCACCCTCCTTTGGAGTTATCTCTTTCTTCCGTCCAGCGAACAAAACGAGATAGAGCAGGATTTGCGAATTGATTTGGAAAAATTATCCAAAAAGTTTTAAATTTATTATATTTTTATTAATTCAATCCTAAATCTTTTAAGTTTGTCAATTCAGTTCTAAACCTTTCATTTTTTATCAATTAAGTCCATCCGACCAATTTTTGCCAGCCAACGCTGACGTGGTAATTTTTTAATATTTTTTTCTGTCTTCTTCTCTCTGACCAGCGGGAGGCGCGAGCCGGCGAGGTCGACCTCGCTGGCCTCTAGCGAAACTCGCCCTCGTTGGCCATTGGCGAGGGGGAGCCTCACCCGCCGCTACCAAGCCAACCTCACTAGATCTGGGTGAGGTCAAGCCTCGCCTAGCCAAGGCGAGGCCCACCTTCCACGGCGTTGGCCAACCTCGCCATCACTGGGTTTCGCCTTGCCGTGGCTAGGCGAGGTCAGCCAGCGCCGTTGCAGGTCGGCATCGTCTCGGCTAGCCAAGGCTTGACCTCGCCCAAATCTGGCGAGGTCGGCCTAGCAGCGATGGGTGAGGCTCACCCTCGCAGTGGCCGGCGAGGGCAAGCTTTTCTAGAGGCTGGCGAGGTCGTGCCTTAGCAAAACCGGCCAGAGGAAAGAAGGCAAAAAAAAAAATTCGACAAAAATATTTAAAAATTGCCACGTCAATGTTGGCCAAATGGTCGGTGCCGGCCGGTAGCCATGTCAGTGTCAGCCGGCCAAAATTGGTTGGTTGAACTCAATTGAAAAAAAGTAAAAAAGATTAGGACTGGATTGGCAAACTTAAAATATTTAGTATTGAATTAGTAAAAACGCAATAGAATTATAATTTTTTAGACAATTTTCCCGAATTGTTTTGGGGCGACTAACAAGTCAAGCTGCTGTTCCTGTGCGTCGTTGCATCCATGTCAGAAAAATTTAATACAACTCTCGAGGTCGCTCTGCAATTCGTCTTTGCATGCAATCAAAGATGTTATGTTCACGAGTTGATGTATGTTGAATTAATTAATTTCACTCACATCACTTGGATGTGATCTGGATATGCTCTCTCGCGCTTTGATTATCAAGTCGTGATCCGAGTCTTTAAGTCAATATATATTATATAAAAAGTTAATATACATATCATATTAGATGTGGAAAATAGTTTCGGACCGAAAGTGTATATAATTTGTAATTGTGTGACAGTTGAGCAAATTTGTATGGTATCTAGAAGGCACATCAATGATTGCACCTTTCTCGGGTATAGTGTCACGATCCTAAAGTTCTTGTTCAAAACTCATTAAATTCACAAAAAAAAAATATACGAGCACGATAATAATTCAATTACCAAGTTACTAATATTAGAGATGAGCGGTTTCAGAATCAGTTCAAATATCACCTAAAACTTAGAGCCTATCATGTTAGAACTAATTTCCTAGTGTTTCAATACCCTGAAATCTGGAACCTTACTCTGTCGATTGGTTCGTGTTTACTACGGGGAACTAAATACTTGCATTCGCTAAGTTTCGAGAGACCTACAAGGGGCACCAAAGGCACTGAACGCCTGCTTTTTGTCGAAATCTAAAAGTCCCGTATAGGGCACCAAGGGGACTGAATACCTGCATTAGCCAAGTTTTGTTATGAGCATAGACCACTTTATACAAGGGAATCGACCTATTTTTTTTCTTTGTTTGTTTCATTTTTTCCTTCCTTTTTTCTTTCATTTTTAGTTAAGCAAAATGAAAGTGAGCACAATAATAAAAGTCATCATTTATCAATAGCAACAATTTATAAAAGATAAACACATAAAATAAAAATAAATAGTTCAAAACTCAAAACATGTAACTACAATTTATCGGTTCCTGGTTCGATTCTTCGGTTCAGCTCTTACCTAGAAATCGAGAACTAAACCATACAGTAACAGTTTCATTTTTTTTGGAACTGGGAATTAAACCAGTTCCTATGGCCTGTTTGGTGCGGTTTTTGATTCTACCCTGTATTCATGCTCACCCCGAACCAATACGGATCTGTATAGAACTTAAAGGATGAAGCATGAATTTACTGTTAAATAAGAGAGGCGTGTTTGGTTGCAAAAATGTGCCTTATCCAAGCCAATGATCATCGTTCATGTGTACAATGTAATGATCTGTACAAATGCATTAACAGTAAGGGTTCCCATTTGTTAGGTTTTCACTTTCTATATTACTAGCGTGTGCACGATTATCTTCTTAAGAGAACATAATTTGGTTAAATGAGAATATTTACATAGATCCAATGAAAAATTAAATAAATTATAAAGGTAACATGTAGTTTTAAATAAGATGATTACATATATGTTGGTTACATAATGCAGTTCGGGGCAAATTTTTTTTTTTTTGGTAACAAGGAGAGCAAACCCCTTAATGGCTTGATGAGAATATAAGTCACTAGTAAGTAAATTATGTACTGTTTAGTAAATTTGTTATTTATTTACATTTTAATCGAAAGCGTCCACTTAATCTTTTCAACATCCCCCATCCCATCCTGTATAAGGCATTAATCGTCGTTTGCATAGAGACAAATCTTCACTCAGTCGACCACTATCGCCTAGGTAGCTTAGTAGACTTCAACTGGGCCAACATTGACAAGCTCTTGTGTCATCAGCATAGCTTCCCATTGGGCGGAGAGAGACGAAACGTGAAAAGAAATATCCATTAACGTTTGCCTTGGCAATTAAAATAAATTGGTTATAAAAGTGAAAATCATATATAATCTCATGTTATATATAGTATGATGGGATTGCGGTAGAAGGTTGCGATGTTTATCTAAGATAGCATATGGATCTCCATATGTTCTTGAGCTATGTATGATTAGAATCTAATTTTTATAGAATCAATCTCAGCGGTTGGATTCGAAGGAGAGTAAGAAAGAGATGGTCAAAGAAAAGGAGAAATTAAAGAGGAAATAGTACATCGTACAGCTTACTTTGCCTAAACGACAGCGGATCACTTGCTCGATTTATCCACACTTGTGCGCTGCGCACACCATCGTCTTCGAACATGGAGCTTCGAGAGTGAGAAGAACTGAGACTGAGAAGAGAACCATCCATGGCTTCACCTTCTCCTTCAAGTCATCTCTCACCGCTGCCACCAGGTCCGCTGCGCTTCCTCTTCCACTTCCCTCCGAGCCGGTCCACTGCATCCTCGCTCTCATGACCAGCCGATTACAGGTTCCGGTGCTTGGCTAGCCAGACAGGCTTCTTGACTCCGCTTGGCCGGTTGATAAAGTACAAGGGGAAGAGCGACGCCGAGAAGATATTTTGGGGAATCTCGAAGACCAGGGATAATCTCGCGGTCATTGATGAGCTCCTTCTTTACTGGAACGTCGCCGACACCGATTGCATCCTCGAATGAACTCGAAGAGGTCCTGTTGGTTTTCCGTAGAGTTCGACATCTGTTGCGGAAGGATTGATATTATTTCTTGAAGCTTGGTTTTGAACTTCGTTGAAGGTTTTAGTGCGTCGAAGTAGCGCGATTCCTTTTTCGTGCGTAAAAAAAAAACGTATCAGACAAAAAGTTCATAAGTGAACAAATTTAAGGAGTTTAGTCGAAAGATAAAAAAAAAAAAAAAGATAATCGAGAACAAAATTTGATTTATTAAAGTAAATGTAACTTTAAAAGAGAATTGTTTGGTAATGCACGATTAATTGATAAATTAATCAATAAAATCAATGGAGAACTTTCAAATAAAGGTTAATACCACGAAAAACCCCAAACTAGTACGCTTGTGATAAACTTACCAAAAACTAATTTTTTGACCATCAAAAAACTCAAATCGGTGCACATGTAACAATTTTATCCTACGTTAAATTTTACTCTCAAATTACTGAGTTAATGGCACGTGACAATTGATAGATATACTAATTTAGAGTATTACTCTCCGTTTGTCACAGGTACACGACTTTGTGATTTTTTTTGTATTAATTCAATTTAACGAAGGATAAATTTATCACAAGTGTACAAATTTGAATTTTTTATCAAAAAATTAATTTTGGGTAAATTTATTACAAGTGTACAAATTTGAGATTTTTCATAGTATTAACCATTCAAATAAAGATTAATAAACTCAAATAAGAGTTGGCAAATTGAGATATCGGTGAGAATGACATGAATTTTTCATCTTATAGAATGATAAGAGTAGCATATTATGCAGCACAAACAAAAAGCACATACATACACACAAAAATTTATTTATTTATTTATTTAAAGTGGATCTTTATTTTATTGTCCCCAAATATTAAAAAATATAATGGGTCTGCCCATTGCCGAGAGGTGATATTGACATTGACTGACGACAAGGCAAAGGTCGTCGCTTTTTAAGTCGTCCGCGCGGGTGTCGTGATATTTACATGAGAATGACGGCACACGAATAGACTGGCACTGGGCATATCTAAAAGAACGACTTACTTTAAAGTCAATCCGCCGGTGCGACTGTTAACGAGCCTGCACGATAAATCTCGTGGATTCCATCTCCAACGATCAATGCCCCGCGACTATAGAGAGGGTATGTTATGCAGATGAGAATACGAATGGACGGCGAAATGTTAAATATGTCTTGAATTTTATGTACTTGATCTTGTTCATGATCCGACCCGACATATTTTTTGTGCGATTCGAAAGTGGAGAAAAAATTGAGATTTGATTTGCGATGCGGAAGGTTAGGCCGATAAGCCTAACCCGTAGCAAGTGAACAAATTTTCATAGCGGACCGCCCAAGCTGAAGCAAATGAACCAATGTCTCGGGAGGTTCGGGGGCATAGCCCCCGAGGAAAATTTTTGATAGCCCTATTTATACTGCAGCTAGGTTTTCTCATTGATGTACAAAAAAAAAAAGAGAATTGTGTTTCTAAAGAGTTTTGTGAGCCGTGAACTTTTATCGTTGTTTCGACTTCTGAAAACTGTACTCTCTTTTGATTATAGTGGAATCTTGTCTTGCCTCGCCCGTAGACGTAAATCACGTTGTGATCGAACCTCGTAAATCTCTGTGTTCCGTGTTTTGCTCTTCCGCATATCTTCGCAACACGAAAGATGCGATTATTTACGCTTGAATTGGAAACCTAGAATTCGTGTCATGTTCTAATTCACGTATACAATAATGTTTATGATACGTTTGATTTAGTTTTTCTAAGGGACTTTGAACTTTTAAAGTTCTCGGGAAAAAGTTACGGCTTTTGGTAAAAAAAAAATTTTGGGCCAATTTGAAAAGATGTCGGCATTGGTAAAGCTGAAAACCCAAAGCAGGTAGGGACTTACTTTTGGCTTTTAGCATTTTCGGAAGACAGTTTCTAAGGTTAATGAACTTTTTTTCTTTTAAACTTGCGCCAACTAATATTTTCATATTTCACTCTTGCCCTCGCGACTATTCATCAGCTCCCTGCAAATCTAGACCTTGTGGAGGTGGCTCGGAGGAGTTGGATGGATGCCAACGTGAGTTCGCCTGGGTCACGTGCCATCGATGTCTCGTCACCTGGGGTTACATGGCCTCGGCGACCTGTTGTAAGGCTCTCGCAGCACCGAAGTCTAGATTTGGCTTGCCTGAGGTTGTACGACCTCGACGACCCGTTGCAAGGCTCACACGACCTTTGGCGTTGCCTCGCCTGGGTTCGCACAACCTCAACGGACCTCGCCTAGGGTCATGCTGACCGTCGAAGGGTCTTGTCTAGGAAGCCCAACTGTCGAAAGGCTAGACATGGAAATATCAAGATTGTGCGACCTTGGTGTCACCTCACCTAAGGTCCCACTACTCCAACAGTTCGTTACGCTGGGTCACTTGACTTTGATGGCCCTAGCCTGTGGTCTCGACCTTGGCAACGGGCCTCGCCTGGGCTAGATTCATCGCCTAGTGCTTTCGCTAAGCTTAGATGATGGTTGCAGCGAGATCTGCTTCGATGAGGGCCCCCGATTAATGCTCGCTTGGCCAACGGTCACCTCTGATTGCCATTGACGCTCGGCTATGGTTGCCGCCAAAGCTTATCCATTATCCCTGCCCTATCTGCCTCTGGTTGCCCAGTTGTCTGCCCTCTTTTTTTTTTTTCACTTCAAAGTTGCTTTACAAAATATACACCAAAATCAAATGTCCTAACGCTATTACCTTCATCCAAAGATTTTTGGGAAAATGGCTTTACATCTCCCCGAAGCTAAACCAAACTCAATTTAGCACTTTTATCATGTATGTTTGAAATTTATTCATTTTAGCTGTAACTATATATATCGTGTTATGATTATCTCCTAAAGGACAAGTACTTGAATGACCATGGATCCATAGACCATATATTTTAAGAATCATTAATACTTGTAAAAGCCATCTGGGTCACAAGTGAGACTCGTGATCGGTGGCTTTGATTGGATAAACCCACATTAGGAACTGTTCAGAGACAAATCTCACCTCCGTGACGTGACCAAATGCATATGGACGACTTTGATAGCACATATTCTCAACTTCAACACTTTGAAGCTAAGTCAGAAGTAGCTTCCTAACCGTTGTTGTTACGAATATACATCGGTTCATATATAATATAGAGTTTTTTTGCCTCTATTATATACAGGTAGATTGAGGATTTTTATTTTCTCATACCGATATGTTATCGGTCCATGGAGATTTTCAGATGCACTTATTGTGTTTACATTGTTATGTTAGCACAAGAGAAAACAGTCTAAACACAAAAGGTCAACTCAGTTAGATCAGCTCCGGCTTCAATATCTACAAGGCTGGGTGTACCAAACTGGGACTCCAGTCACCAATCCGCCGGCCGCCATCATCTTCCTCTGATCACCAACTGGCACTCCGATCTCCGGCCACGGAACCTCATACATGTGTGTCGGCGCCGGCATGGCCATTTTTGCCGAAATGTTAATGATGCCATCCGTCCGCACGCCATCAGAGTCCCTCAACCTATAACTCAGAAAATGCACGTAGCCTTCCGGTCTGCCAAAATCCCTGGCGAAGTCCGAAATCGGTACTGTCACTCCGCCGACGATCTTGTAACTACCCAACGAGCTCTTGCACTTCACTTCCACGGTAATGAAGCCTGCATGCAGCGGCAAGTCAACAACGAGATTCTCATTCCACCGAGGGTTTGTTCCTCGGTCCGGCACCGGTTTGGTCGAGCATTCATGGCCTGGCTCCACTCGGACCGCCACGACCGCGTTCTTCACGGGCTTTTTGTTGAGCCGTATGTTCTCTGCGGATATTATGGTGATTTCCAAGGCTCGCTTCATCCTCGTTTCCTCCTTTTCTGGGTCGAAGATCACCTCTTGGAAAGCTTGAAGCTTGTTGTTGGAAAAACGTAGGAGATGAATGTAATGAAGAGTGTCGAGATGAAGAAGACTATGAAGAGGAAAGAGGGTGTGTGGTTTGACTATATATATAAGGGCCAAGGGGTAGGGAAGGAAGGGAGATAGAAAGAAGGGAGAAGGATGTGGGTGGTTTCTGGTACGTCTTCTCCGTATGGGACCGAGTTTGACGCGGTTGTGTTAGTTGACGTGGGCGAAGGAGAAATCACAAGTACAAGCGGAAAAATCTATGATATGGACAGGAAATAAAGCTCAACTCATTAGCTCTTAGCGGGGGGAAGGATTGGTCGCTCTTCCTATATTCAGATTTTTTATTCATAGATTACACATATGCACACATTACTCAAATATATATTTGGTTAAATTTACGCATGGATGATATTCATAGTTATTACCCACCATGCCTAAGTCTGCCGGTTGGCTAAAGGAAGAAGGAAAGAAAAAAAAGAGAAAAAAAAAAGAAAAGAAAAGAAGAAAAAATGTACAAAATAGAAAAATAATATTAAAAATTGTTAACGTCGGTACCGGCTGCGTTAGGTAGGATAGCCAGCGTTCATGTCGGCGATTTCCGATCGGATAGAAAGAATTGACACAAATGCAAAAGATTTAGAACTCAACTGGCAGTAAAAATGTTCAGGATCGAATTGTCTTTCCCCGACTGAAGAACTAGGAAGGAAGAAAACATAACCAAAAATAAGGTAAATTCATTTGAAGGAATGATGCGGTGACAAAATCAGTCGGAGAAAATTATGGATTTTGTATTTTATTTATGTGACCTGAATTAATAATAAGTGGCTCCACTTCTTGATATGTAATTAATATTCATTTAGAGGTTATTTCTTTAGAATATGATGTTGGTCTATCAAATTTGAGCAAATATATATGTGTCTTGGTCTCATGGATTTGGATCGAAGTTATTCACAAAGGCTCACTTTATTAACAAATTGTGGAACGTAATTGAAGGAAAACTGAGTCGACCCCAAAGCCTCAAATTTCTCGCGAAGATTAGCTTAGGATCAAGTTTGCATGTAATTAGTTTCTTGTCAATTGATGAACACCTTAAAAAAGGAGATGAATACTATCTCACTGGCTAGAACATTCGCATTTTTCTTATATGTTTAAAATCAAATTACTCTTATAATCCCCTATATATAATCACTTCCAAGTGCACATCATATTTATGTGAAATTGGAAATCAAAATCCCACCAAGTGGGAATCGATTCCCATAAACAACAAAATTTTGCTAAAAGTATGTTTAAAGGGAGAAAAAAATCTAAAATTATTAATGACCAAAGTTCAGATAATCACAAACATGAAATAAAGCTTATTTGGTTTAATTCTTCTATTACATTTTAAGGTGAATTTTCTTGTCTTTAGTTTACATCAATCTTCAATCATATTTTAAGGAATTATACTGTCATTACTATTTTTCCTTTCATACGAGTTTAAAAATCTAATGTCAAATATAGCTTCTTGTTATAAATATTATAAAACGTATGAACTTATAAGAGTTAAACTCTATACTCATTTAAGATAACATATATTCCTGCTGGCACCGTTACTTTTTGTTTGTAGCGCTGCCATAATGCTAACCAATCTCTATTTGGCGTAGGCTGCAATTAAGTCAACTGTAATACATAAATCAGTTAATGTCCATTGCACCACCTAAATTTCATATTATAAATTATGAACCATATGGGCCGGAGAATTTCATTGTCCTTGTGCGGTGCCACCGCGTGATATTTTTATATTCTCTACCTTATATTATACGCCAACAGAGAACATTTTTCAATGGTTTCCCTTAAAATCTTAGTGTAACTGCCCAAGGATTTTGAACAACTAGATAAGGATCGCCACGGGTAAGTCCACGGTGGAGCGGATTCGGTGAACACTTGGGCGACACGCGATCATGCTTTGACTTTGTTAATTAATGTCTACGTCCATCTCAATATTATCCACATCTCTTTTCGTTGCTGGAAATCGGGAAACTTTCATATGTTTTCCATGAGAATGTACAGATGCACCGGTCCAATAAAACCTAGGCTCTAGATTTTCTTTAGTTGGATATATGGATGGACATTATCCAAATGAGGGCCGATATAGATTGGATTAGACTTTATTTTTATATATTAAATAAGACGTAATGTGTGACATATGGAGACACGAAAAGATTTTTGGAAAAGAAAAGAAGTAATATCTGTTGCAAAGTTTATTCTGAATGGTGCATTTACAAGCCTTATCGAGATCTTGGATTCACACCACTATTTTCATGAGATGGAAGCAATCTTAATCAAGACGCTCATCTAATTTTCCTGGGTTTTGCGAGGTTAAGGCGCAGGAGAAATTTTAGAATGACCGGTAGTTGGCCAACTCTTTTGAGAAAAAAGGGCTCATACATGGGATTATAAGCATAAAACCGCTTTCAACTATCTGAATTGCTAAGGCGAACAAGCGCATATTATCCATGCTATTTAATTGAGTTTTGACTCGCAGTTAATATGGTTTATGGAACTAGTAGGATATATTGTTGCGCATTGTTCCATCGCATTGGAAAAAGAACATTAGGGATAAGTTACATAACAAGAATTATGACATAAAAGAAAGCTATGTCGACGGCGCTCTTTTATGGAGATATTTTTAAATGAGATACGGATCTGTCAAAGAATAAAATACGTCCCACAATTTACAATAAGATCATGGAGATTAATCATCATAAATGGTTGTGATGCACAGTCCCATGGTAGACTCATTGTATGGGCAAAAAGCAAAATAATCATTGGGAGCATGTACAACAATCCAAATTTAGATTAGACAAGTGATTTCCAAATTATCTTTAGAGTTTACAGCTCAGATTACCATGTGTTACCCAATATCTGTTCAAGATATACAATTCGCCTCCAATAAAAACTAATTGCGAAATCGATTTTTTTTTGGCGCTGATCATAATTGAAGACTTTCTTTGGTCATAGAAAGGAAGGAATGCTTCATATTATGACCCGAGTTTGCTTTTATTGGGCTCAAATTATCGGGTCCAAGTTCAAACCGTACTGAGTCCATATTGATCTAATTAGATAATCTACATTCAAACATTGCGCTGTAAAAATTTGGAAAGTTAGGTATGAGAATGCACCCTCCTTCATTACTTTCATAGTTTCATTAATCTTATTTAGAAAACATATTTGAAAAGAACCGATGTAAAACGACAATTTACGTCCAATGACCTCTAGAAAATAAATATCGTAGTTTTCAGGAATATGAGCTCATGAGGAAGTTTTGGACTTATGAATTATCATTACGAGGATTCGAGGGAAAAAAACAATTGAGAAGTATTATGCATAATAGGTTGAACTTTGTAAGTTTACATAAGACTTTATTTGTTTCGCGAAAAATGAATGATTTGAAAAATATATATTTTTTTATAAATAATTTCTTCTATCACTTGAAATATTTAGTCAAAGAAAAACATTTTTATTGTCAACAAAAATTTGCGTTTAAATATTTTTTTTACTAGACAAAAAGAAGAATATAGGCACATGAAAAAGATAAGTTTAAAATGTCCAGAAAGTATTTAAAGATTTGAGTTAATGTAGCAGGGAAAAATAAATGCTTGTAGCATGTGCAATATCTAAACTAAAACATCGAAAGGTAGACATTTATGGGATTAGTCAAGATAAACATTTCTGTCCATTTTAACCACCCGTCTGGGTGGCGCTGCTGAAAAGGGCCCTCTTCCTCTCGCAAAAGGTTGAAGGTTCGAATCCCGGGCGTCGCAAGGTGACTTAACCGGTGCACGTGTGTGGTGGCTAGCACGTGTCGCCCCCAGGGTTTACCTCCCGGCTGTCGGCCGTGCGGGGGTTCCCTGGGTTATCAAAAAAAAAAACATTTTTGTCCATTTTGATTTTACTGTAGAATACTAATGTTGTTGTTTAGGAAAAATTATCCAATTGGTCTTAAACCTATTATATGGGTTCCAGTTCAATTTTAAACTTTTTTTAATTTTGCTAATTTAGTTCTAAACTTTTGTGCAAAGTTCTAATGTAGCAACTTCGGTCAATTTTCACCAGAAAGCGCTAACGTGGCAATCCAGTCGCCGCTTGCCATCCTAGTTATCACACCGCTACGTCAATAATTTCCAACGAAAATTAATCGAAATGACTATATTGGAATACTGGGTAAAGGTTTAGAACTCGATTGACAAAATTAGAAAGTTTAGAATTGAATTGGCATCCGTACAATATGATTATAATTAATTGGGTAAATTTCCATTTATCTTAATAAATAAAAGGGTCTAGTGACATATTTTGACAAGATTTCGAGATGAAAAGGAAGCACCAATTTAGTGTGCCTTGTGATATAGAGATGGAGAGACGTTTAAAGGCAGAAAATATGTAATGATTTTCTTTATGGCCATTATAAGAAAGACATTTTCTCATATCGGACATTCACCCTCCAACCCCTCTAACGGAGATCGAACCAATCAAACAGGGGACCCCTTTAAACATTAAAGTAATAAAGTTTACAAAATCAATATGTGCGCTTACACCGTTAGACGCTTGACGCTCCACCAACGAGACCGTCACTTTCTTGACCTAAAACCAGGCCGTAACCAGAGACTCCCAAACTCATCAACCTTTCATGCCTTCTTTTCCAACTGCAAGTTTACAATCGAAACACAGTGTTTTTCAAGATATCCATCGATTGGGATACCAAACCGGCACACCGGTCACTGTCCCACCGTTCTTCTCCCGATCCACCGGCATCCTGAACTCCGGCACAGACGGCGGCGAATGCCACGGACGGGATGAAGCCCCTTTACACGACGATGTGATGACCCTCACCGAGATATTGATGATCCCGTTGCGCAGGCCTTTGGCGTCTCTCAGCCTGTAACTCAAGAAATGCAGGTAATTCTCCGGCGTGTATTCTCCCACGAAGTCCGACACCGGAATCCACGCTGTACCAACAAGCTTGTCTCCGGCCGAGGAGCCCCTCCGGCGAACCTCGGCGATGATGTAGCGCGAGCCCGCGGGCAATTCCACGTGGAGCTTCTCGTCCCACTAAGGGTAGCTCTCGCCCCGCGCATCCGGTTTAGTCGAGCCGTGCGACGACGGTGAGCAGCAAGAGTCAGCCTTGACAGTGACGAAGGCGTTGTTCTTGATGGGCCTGTCGTGGATGTGGAGGTCTTCGCCGGAGATGATGGTGACTTCCAAGCTGCGTTCGCGAGTGTTGGCTACGTCTGACATGTTCGCAAAACTGGTGGGTGTGCTTTCGAAGAATGGAATCGGAGACGACGAAAGTATATGTATTTGTGGAACGATTCTTCTTTGATTGCGATGAGGAGATTAGGATAAGAGAAAGAGACCGACTAGGAAATATATAGGCTCCTTCGAATGCAATTGTACCAAAGACATGCTTCTTCTACGTATGTGATCATTGTTGACACCTAAATTTTACCGACATTCATTTAGTATAATTTACATTAGAAAATTAGGGATTAATTGTTAACCCCTAAACAAAAATAATTTAATTTTGCATAACATATAGTTTAGGTTCATTTTATTTTAATCGCATTTTTTGCATAGAATTGGCAATGGCGAATGTGCTTAATTTTCATCGAATCAAGCTCGGTTCACTCGGGAATGCTAGGGCCGAGAATTTCACGTCATATGGGCTTGGTTGTTTTAATTTGGGCTTAGCCCAAGTTAATTCAGCCCATTTAAGTTTAATTAAGACCTAAGCCAAAGCCTAAACCCATTAGGTTAACTAAGCCCATCTAATTTGACCTAGATTAGACTATATAAACATATTATTAGGTCAAATTAGAAGAGGGAGGACACATAATTTCCGATCTGATTTTTGAGAGCTCGAATGCAAGAGTGAGAGCGAGAGAGAGAGGGAGGCATTGTCGCTCCTCACCGCGCCGCCCGCCGCCGCCGTGGATCATCCACCGTCGTGCCACAACCCGCGCCACCAATGATGCGGTTTTGCCTCTTCCGTTGACTGAACAGAAGCCAGCATCAATAGCCCCAGCGAGTTTTCTTGCCGAATCCTTGAAAATCATTGGAAAAACTTGCTTCGACGGCTGCTTCGTGGACCCCTGCATGGTTGCGCCGCTCTGACTACCAACGAAACTGTTGACCAATCCCTTACTGATCCAGAACAGCTCTTGAACGACTACCTCTGCTGCTGTTGCTTCACTTCTTCACACCCACGTCCAGACATCAACGGAGAAGCTGCCCCTGCACAGTCCCGAGGAGAACGACGCTGCTTCTTCCCTGATTGGCTGCCCGTGCTGAAGATTTCTTGGCTAATTTGTTGACCCATGCAGCAGACCTTGAAGAGGAGTCAACCGAACAGCCCTCCTCCAAAACGAAGACAACGTCGCTGCTGCTGCTTCCCGAGTGATGACCATCGACGTTGCTGCTTCTGCACGCACAAGTCCAGACGTTCCCACAGCTTGAAGAGAAGTCCACTCCCCACAGCCACGGAAGACTCATCCCAGTCAACAGAAGGACTTGTCAACGTTTCTTCTTTCTCCTGTTGGTCCACCGAGAAGCAGCGACTGTCTTGAAGATTTCAGCCCATGCAGAAGACGTCGAGACCGTGAAGCACCGTGAGTCTTCAGTCCACGTTGAAGCCCCCCCAGCTGCTTCACAGCGAGCACTTCGTCCAGCTCCTCGCCGTGCTTCCCCGCCGTGCCGAGCACTTCGCCGGTGATCCTGACGTCGGTGCCGTGAGTTCGCCGGTGTTGCCGTTCTCGTCGATTGCCCGTTGTCGTTCGTCGCGATCCCGATCCGTAAGCCCAAGTCCCGATCCACGTGATCCAAATTTGGAATTATCTTCAAATTAGGTAATTGAATATATCCAGCAGATTTTCTGAATATTTAATTTCCTAGTTTGAACCGCTTGAAATATTGCGTGAATATTATGTTGGTAATTTGATATCTTTAGGATAATGTTCGATATCCGCAATATTCGAGAATATTCAAATTAGGAAAATTTCCTAATTTAGCAACGTATCGGGACGTCTATCCGACTTTAACCCTAAAGTCCGATACGCGGCGGTACGGAAAATCATTATCCTATTCATGACCACTTGAATATGATAATGATTTTGATTCGCTATCTAAATTTGAATAATCAAATATCCGTTAATATCTATAACCCCTTAGATATGACTGATAATTTGATTTTTGTGCCTAATCCGAGTTTGAAACGAATCTGGCGGATTGCGTGGTTGATTTGAATTGATTTCTATCCTTGTTTGTTTGATTGTCTTTCCTTTTCAAATAAAAACAGAAAATTCAAAAAATATTAGTTAGAGTTTGAATTAGAATTTTTGCATGTTTAGGTTTTGAATATATCCCGATGGACAAGATAAATATTTAATTTAAATTAGGATTTAACGTGGCATGTTTCCTAATTTAAATTAAGTATTATTTCAAATTCTAACGGATTATTCACGTTATTTATTATTCTGAATTTTAATCAAAAATCCCAAAAGAAGTCATTCTAGGGTAGATTAAGTCATAATAGGTTGCATGTTATTTTAGGTATTTTTATTATTTCGAATTTAAACAGAAAATACCAAAAATAGAAGTTATTAGGTTGCATGTTAATTTAGGCATTTTCATTAATTCCGAATTTCATTTAATTCCGAATTTTAATAGAAAATACCAAAAATATATCATTGCACATCATTAGAATTAAGTCACGTCGTCGCATGATATATAGTCTGCATGTCTAGGTTGCATTGTTTCGCATGTCATATTTTTGCACGTCATTACATATAGGTTAGATTTCATTTAAATAAAGTGAAAATCCAAAAAAAAGAAATTGAATAAGTTGCTTTGTTAACTAAAAATCATATTAGGATTGTCTGTGTGATTTTTCGCTAACAATGCAGATACTTGCGGGATTCGAGGTGAGTTGTTCTCCTAGGCTTGCAATTTATTTAATGTTTTGATTTCTGAGTGTTAATTTGGTGGTTTGCGCACCCGCATGAACACCTCACATGTTAGTGACATAAGTTAAAATGGATCCAAACTGCCTGCCAAAACATTTTTGAAAAGAAAAGGTACCGAAAGGGCGTTAGACTAGATCTAGCGTAATCAAGTCCCCGAGCTTAGAATCTCTGGTTCGTAGGAATAAAACATACCTCCCTATGTTTTATTTAGGTTTCTAATCAGCCTACCGTAAAATGATTAGTGGCGACTCCAAGCATGAAAACGTTTGCATGTTAAAAACTTAAACCCTAAGTTGCGATTTGGTAGGACTTGGGAGGGTCCGAATTAAGTTCAGACTTAATAATCCATTAGCCCGAGAAAATTGAACAAATTTTTTTAAGGGTCGCGACAATCATTATATACAATGTCACGGTTTCCTTGAAATCACATCAAGAGTCTTTACTTTTTAGTACTTACAATCATCGTAAGACATCCATGATATAATAAAATAGTTTCCTTCGTATCGCCTCACAATACTAATTTTGACAATCTTTCGGTTATAACGAAAGGATTTTCATAATTTCCTCGAAACCACATCAAAGGTCATTACTTTAATAATTACTTAAATTAGATGTGACATAAATAAGGGTATGTTTCAAATTTCGAACTTGTGATGGGGTCTATTGGCAATACTATTTTTGGACAAAAGAGGAAAGAATTTGACAATATCATTATTAAATAGCCAATTACCTCCCTGGGCTATGAGATAAGTGATACTTATTCAGGATAAAATTTTGCCCTGACAATTTTTTTGGTACTGCGGTAAAACATCCTTAATCATACTACATCTACATCAATAATTTAGTTAATGCTTTTTCGAAGAATCAGGATATCTCAATTGAGAAGAAACATGAAGTGGTTCCATCTCCCCGGAATTTTTCAAAATGGAGAAAGTAACGTAATGACTATGAAATTTCTGGGAAAGCGATTGGCTTTGTAGTCGTTAGGGAATTAACATGACATTACATGTGCCTTGGACAGCTAGCATAAATATTCCCCATTTTTTTAAACAATCAATAAAATTTTTAAATATGTAGGTTTCGTTTGTTTCACGAAAAATAAGTAATTTATAAAAAAATTTCTTAAATATGATAACTTATATCTCTTATTAAAATAAATAAACAAAAAATATTTTTATCGCTCATAAAAATGTTTGGATAAATTGTTATAGGTGATGGAAATTTATTTTATTAATTAATTATGTCAAGCGATACAAGCAATCAATTTTATGAATTTTTTTAAATTCGTTCATTTTTTTACGAAATTAACGGAGTCATAAAATATTAAAATCGCAAGAACCCGTGAAGTCGAGATAATGTAAAATAATTGCCTAAAGCCTATGAGCGGATGCTTCGACTTTATTCGAATAATAATTCTAGACTTACATATGAAGATGCTTATGCTTGGTATTGCGTGTACAATTCCCTATGCAATGAGAGACGCAATACTTTAGTTGTCCAGATGGGAGTGCGAACTGACGAGGCATTTGTGAACGATTTTGCTACGTAACCTAATTATTTTTCTATATTTGAAGATCATCCATTTGCTTTGTCCAGGATGCTTTTCGCTTGGATCTTCGGAAAAAAAAAAAAACAAAGATACATAACAATTCTCACATGAAATCGATACGTGCATATTCATTTGTGTACTAAATTCATACGACTCCTTAAAATAAAAACCACGTATTGTCATGTTTGCAGTAGTTAAATTGTAGCTTGTTGGTCTTTTCCTTTATGGCTGATGATGTAATTAATTGTTGTTTGGACCATAAATTGGGTTTTTCGCCTAAATGTTTTTCCTGTCTAGCTTATGTTACATCCCTTCCATGGATGACTCTCCCACCATTCTATTCTGAATGTTAAGAAAGAAAACATCGGCGTGACCTTTCTCGGGGTGAATCACCAAGGGAAAAATAATAAATTAGTAGGCGGGCACAAACGGTTACTCATCAACCGGCCGGGAAAAATATACTAACTAAAATCCATGATCTCCCAAATTATTTCATAATTTCTAATGCATTACATATAGGAAATTCTAAATTAGGAAACATGCATAGATTAATATAAACTAAAACATGCAACATGCATGAATATATGATAAAAGAATAAGTAAAATCTGATGGAAGTTCACTATAATTGAATAACGTCAAAAATTATTACTATGCATCACTATCCATGGAAAAAATGTAATATCATTAAAAAATCATCAATATCTACCAAATATATGCAATGAACCCATATGCATATACAAGAAAATAGATTAAAAGAGTAATGAAATGTGATCCGAGTTAATAGTTAAACTTAAATTATTACTGGACGAGAAAGATGCAATTTTGACTTTATATTATATAGTAATATACGATTATAAATCTCGTAGTTGATATAATTTCATTGGACAAGGTACTCAACGGTTGTGTTTGGGTTCCTAGTGGCTGGGTCCAAAAAAACCCCAGCTCCTGCAACCATGATCACAACACTTGGGCCTGGGAACCCCGGCGGTTGAAACCAAGTTCCTGAGGCCAGGGCCTAGTCCTTGACGCTTGAGCTGAGATCCTCGGCAATTGGAAAGTATTTTGATGATACCAGATCATCCGAATAGTGCATGTCTCTTTAAGAAAATAAAGTCAAGTTCTCTTACACAAAGATGGAAAATATTTTCCGGTTCATTTTCAAATTGCAATCAAACACTGGAAACTATTGTTATTTTTCCTGATAAAATGACTTCCAAAAAAATATTTTCTGTGAAGCAAACGAAGCCTTAGAAATGGTAATTTTTTTACAACGCGAGGTCGAGCCTCACCCAGCCATGGCGAGGCCGACCTCGCCTCTGGACAAAAGTGCCCCTATTCCAATCCTCAAAAAAATCACATTAGTGAGATTGGCCTTTATTTAAGACCAAGTTAATCACTTCAAATCTTTATTTGAAACCAAATCAATTCTATGCCCCTGTTTTTTGAGTAAATGTCTCCCTTCATGCCCTTATTTAAAATTTCTGCCATATATATCTATATATATGGTTATGTGTGTCAATTTCTTCATTTAATTACTTAAACTCTTGAAATAGATCTTCTTTAGCATAGTATAAAGCCAAACTGCCTCGTTGACGTCTACTGATTCTAACGGGATTTTTAGAATTAGTGACACGAACCCATTATTAGGATTCATGTCAAACGAAGGGCTTGGCTTTATATAGAAAAGAATCATTTTAGTATTTCTGATATTGCTATTGTGTTTAAGTTATTAAAATGCACATTCACAAAACAAAATAGCTAAGAAGGTGGATCTAGCGAAGCACTGGTGTTGTTCATTTGGATAACAATGAGAATTCCTATGCGGATGGAACGCTTGACTCAACTTCCATACGCATGCTAAGTCGTATTAACTAAAAAAAGAGGAAGAAAATATTCATCACTCCCCCCCCCCCCCCGCTCTCTTTTTACGCTATATAAAGTAGTGCTATTGTTTATGACCAAAACAAAAAGGAAGTGCTATTGTTTTTTCTTCCAGCAACGGATCATTGACGGCATTTTCTTATTGTTGACCTAGAGGGAACTTAGGATACGTTGTACTAACCCTAAGTACAACGCACTTACTTAGGATAAGTATGGTGTAACGACAAGAGGAGTTGACGAAGACGATGACCCCATGTCAACGCAAAAGTCACAAATTTATAATATCCTTAGCCTTTGCAAATACGGGGTGACGACATCATGACGATATCGGTCTCGGTCACTATGATTAAGTCGCATAATTTTCCAATTTGCTGATACTGAGAGCACGAAGCAGTTGTATTTGACATCTTCCCCTCCGTCGGAGTTATTCACTCTTTCTTCCTTCCCACCAGACAAAAAGAGATGGAGCTGGATTTGTGATTTGTTGTTGGGGCGACCGATGATGAGTCGCGAGAGACTTTGCTGGCGAAGTTTCTGTTCCCGTGCGTGGTTGCGGTTATACATGACAAAGTTAATGTACAGCTCTCCAAGTCGTTTCGCAAGTCGTCTTTGCACGGATGACTGCAGACCAAGTTATATTATATTCGTGACTCGACAAATGTTAAAATAATAACTTTCACCGTCATGAAGTTTGATATGATATGAACATCCTCTCTCACCCCTTTGATTATTAAGTCGTGATCCGAGTGTTTTAAGTCATTATATAGTATATATTTCTGCCGGACTCCATCATTTTAAATACAAAACATTAGACGTAAAAAAAACGTGAATTTACTGTTAAATAAGAAACTCGTGTTTGAAACTTTAGAGCTTTTGCAGGTTGCAAAAGTGCATGCCAATGATCCTCGTTCATGCGTAAAATGTAATTATTTATACGCATAAACAAGAGTAAGGTTCACATTTTTAAGGGCCATTTTATAGAGTATGGTGGGATTGTGGTCGAAGGTCACGTTGTTCATCTAAAATTGTTTACGAATCTCCATATGTTCTTGAACTATGACTAGAATCTAATTTTTTTAGAATCAATCTTAGCGGATGGATTCGAAGAGAGTAAGAAAGAGTCGGATAAAAAGGAGAATACAAAGAGAAAAAGAACATTGTACAGCTTATTTTGCCTAAACGACGGATCAACTGCTCGGTTCATCCACACTTAGGCGTTGTGCATACCATCGTCTTCGAACACGGAGCTTCGACAGTGAGCAGAACTGAGACTGACAAGAGAACCATCCATGGCTTCATCGACCCCGGTTGATGTTCACCTGGCCGACGATCGCCTTTGGTTGCCGTCAGTGCTTGCTTGTGGTCTTCGCCAAAGCTCGCCAATATCCTCGCCTATTTGCCTCTGGTCCCAGTTGCCTGCCCTCGTTTCTTTTTTTCTTTTTTGACTTCTAAGTTGCTTTAAAAAAATATAAACCAAAATCAGATATCCAAACCTTATTTGCTTTCGGCAAATACACCTTCATTCAAAAATCTTTGCGGAAATGGCTTCACATCTCCCCCCGAAGCTTAACCAAACGCAATCTTAGCCCTTTCATCATATATCCTTGAAATCTATCCATTTTAGCTTTAACTATATCGTGTTGTAATTGTCTCCTTAAGGAAAAGTACTCGAACGAACATGAATCCATGGATCATATATAATTTGAGTCATTAATATTGATAAGATCCATCTGGGTTTCAAGTGAGACTCTTGATTAGTGGCTTTGATTGGTTCAACCCACGTAGGCAATGGTTCAAAGACAAATCTCGCCTCCCGTGACGTGACCAGATGCATACAGTCGACTGAGAGATCGCATATTCTCCACTTCAACACTTTGAAGCCAAGTTAAAAGTAGCTTCCTAGCCAGAGCCTTTTGCAGTGAATACATTACAGTGTTCAAATATAAACCAGAGCTTTTTGCAGGTAAATGCTCTCTCTATGATAGTTAGGAAGCAAGATTGTATAGCTGAGAGCCAACAGAAACCCCACGAGAAAAGAAAAAAGAAAGTCGCCTTTTAGAAATAGAATGGCCGCCCTCAAATTGAGGATGTTTACCATAACCATATATTATTGGTCCGTCGAAATTTTCAATTGCAAATACTGTGTTTACAATGTTTTGTTAGCACAGGAGAAAACAGTCTGACAGAAAGGGTCAACTTAATTTGATCAGCTCTGGCTTCAACATCTACGAGGCTGGGCGTACCAAACTGGGACTCCAGTCACCAATCCACCGGCCGCCATCATCTTCCTCTGATCACCGACAGGCACTCCGATCTCCAGTCGCGGAACCTCATACATGCGTGTCAGTGCCGGCGCGGCCATTTTCGCCGAAATGTTAATGATGCCATCCGTCCGCACGCCATTACAATCCCTCAACCTATAACTCAGAAAATGCACGTAGCCCTCCGGCGTCCCAAAACCCCCAGCGAAGTCCGAAACCGGTATGGTCGCCCCGCCAACGAGCTTGTAACTACCCGACGAGCTCTTGCACTTCACTTCCACGGTAATGAAGCCCGTATGCAGCGGTAGGTCAACCACGACATTCTCGTTCCACGTAGGGTTTGTTCCACTGTCCAGCGCCGGTTTGGTCAAGCACTCGTTGCCGGGCTCCACCCGGACCGCCACGACGGCGTTCTTCACGGGCTTTTTGTTGAGCCGTATGTTTTCTGCGGACGTTAAGGTGATTTCCAAGGCTCGCTTCATCCTCTTTTTTTCCTTTTCTGGGTTGAAGATCACCGCTTGGAAAGCTTGACGCTTGTGATTGGAAGAAATGGAGGAGATGAATTTAATGAGAAGTGTTGAGATGAAGAAGACTATGAAGAGGAAAGAGGGCGTGTGGTTTGTCTTTATATAAAGGGGGTTGTGAAGGAAGGGAGAGAGAAAGGAGGAAGAAGGAGGTGGGCGGTTTCTGTTTCTTCTTCTGCGTATGGACCGAGCTTGACGCGGCTATACTTGTATTACGCGAGAGATTGGCGACGGGGGATCAAGAGACGAGTTAAAGTTTGTTTTCGCGGTTGAAATGTCATAGCCATAATTACAAACGAAGAAAATATTTGTATATGTTGACTATTCAATTCATTAGAGGGGATAGGATCGGGCCCTCTTCCTGTAATCAAATTTTTAATTCATAGATTACACACACATACATAGACACGCGCTATCCACAGTTATTTTTAATTAAATACTAATATGGATAAATATTCATATGTTACCCACCATACCTAATTGAAGAACCAGAAAGGAAGAAAAGGCACGGAAAAATGAAGTTGTGTTTGTTTCATTGAAACTTCGTGATAAAAGAAATTATTTTTAAGGAAAATTATTAGTTTTTATTTGTTTAGCGATTTAGGAAAAATAATTTTCTTCTTGCTAAAAGGAGAAGTCATTTCCCCAAAACTAGGCTTGCTGTTTTCAGTTTATGGAAAATATTTTATGTAGATTGATAAGTTTTCCATAAACTAAACAACCAAATAGCGGAAAACAATTTCTGAAAAATAGTTTCCCTTCAAACAAACGCACCCTAAGGTAAACTAATTAGAATCAATGATACAGTGTCAAAATCAATCATGGAAAAGTATAAATTTTGTGTTTATTTATGTAACTCAAATTAAATGATACGTAACTCCGACTAATTTTCGTTTCGCAGAAAATGTGATGTTCCTTGAAAATGTTTTCTAGGAAGCCATTTTTCAGGAAAATGATAATATTTTTCTGGTGTTTGGCTGAAACCTAAAAATGAAATGAAAAATATTTTCCACCAATTGGTATTCGATTTGATTTTCTAGAAAAAAATTACCAAAAATTCGAAATTTTTAATTATTTTTAAAATTTTAAATTATTGAGGACAGTATTAAACATTTTCATATAGTTTAAAAACTACATATATCAAAAGTTCATGATCATATTGAACATATTAAAAGTTCGGGGATGACATTACACATTAAGCTAAAGTGCATAAATCACATTGAATAAATTAAAAATTTAAGGACCACATTGCATATTAAGTCAAAGTTCAACGATCATTTATGTCATTATCTCTTTGACTGTCGACTCTAAAACCTGAGATATTTTTTGGTGTCTACAACTGTAAATCAAATGACACGTGATTATTTGTGAGTTATTATATCTAATCGCCAACGTCTCTCTTGTTAAACATATAGTTGAACGCAATTCTTTAGTGGGAAAAAGCCAAGTCTCTCTCTCTCGTAGGGTTAGGTGACGCGCGTGTGGACATACAAATGGAAACGTTCAATTATGGCGTGAATTCAGTGGTCCACCACAATTTTCCAATCATGGTTACATAAATTGTTTAAGACATAAAGTTCCAATTGCACCATTAATATCACCTGTTCAACTACTCAATAAATGTATCCGGCCTTTGGATCCTATTGGAGGAAAAATTGCACCAACGCGAAGCCTCGAACATCCCACGAAGATTAGCTTAGGATCAAGTTTGTGTTGGAATAAAAAAAGAATAGGGTTAATACCACGAAAAATCCTAAACTGGTATACTTGTGACAATTTTATCCCGAACTATTTTTTTTACCACAAAAAATCTCAAACTGATACATCTGTGACAAATTTACCCCGAACTATTTTTTTGACCACCAAAAATTCCAAACTGGTATACTTGTAACAATTTTATCCCGAATTATTTTTTTAACCACTAAAAACCCTACACTGGAACACCTATGACAATTTTACCTCCAAAACTAATTTTTTGACCACTAAAAATCTCAAGCTGGTATATTTGTGACAAATTTACCCTCTATTAGTGTCCGTTAAATTATATTAATATCACAAAAAATCACAAATTGATAAACTTGAGACAAACAAAGGGGTAAAACCCAAAATCGGTATATATGTCAATTACCACACGTCATTAAACTTTGCAATTTAACAGTAAAATTTAACGGAAACTAACGGAGGGTAAATTTGTCACAGGTGTACCAGTTTGGGGTTTTTAGTGGCAAAAAAATTAGTTCGGGGGTAAAATTGTCACAGGTATATCAGTATGGGGTTTTTGATGATCAAAAAAATAACTCAGAGTAAAATTGTCACGGATGTACCAATTTAGAATTTTTTGTGGTCAAAAAAATAATTTAGGATAAATTTATCATAAATATACTAATTTAGAATTTTTTATGATAATAACTCAAAAGAATAATGATAATTTGGGAAGTTTTGAACAGGCGCACAAATAAAAATCGGGGGATGGAGAGCTTATTGAATTGCAAATGCTTTTTCTTCGTTGGCAACTACAAATTTGAAGTTCACAATCTCTTATAACGGTTGGACGAGTATATAACTTGGACATTTGCTCTGACAACATTAAATGAGAAAAATAAGAAAGTCCACAAAGCACAGAAACAAAGTCAAAAAGAAAATACACACAATAAATGCTTGAAGACAGGCGTGGAATGAGTTCTCCTAGCCTTCTTTGACTTCTTGTCGCAGAAGCTGCTCTTCTTCATTAAATGCTTGTATCTTTTTTCTCCTCTTCTCTTCATTCTTCTTCAGCGCCTACCATGAATCGCGCTTCGCCGATCCTTCTCTGACGCCCACCATAAATGAAGGTAATTCTTGAAGGATACCAACAGTTAAATCTATTGCTCAGAAACCAACATGCTAAAATGTTCAACAATCAATTTTATATTATTCTGTTGACCAAAAAAAAAATTATATTATTCTAACAGTTTGCATAGTTTCTTGTTAATTGGTGAACACAAAAAAAAGAGGACAATGTCATTGTCTATTATTTAAAGAGTCATGCGCATTTTCCTTCATGTTTGAAATCGAATTACTCTTACATTTTCCACACATATGTATAATCGCTTCCAAAAACGCACACCATGTTTAGGCAAAGTTTGTCGGTCTAATTTTCACTGTATTATGAGAAATATCCTGGAATAAGCAGGTTTCTCCGTATAAAGACCGTTGCAGTTCGGTCAACGATAGCACGTGGTCCTTTTTCTTTTCGAAAAAATTCCCCGCAAAGTAGGGCACCTAAATCTGTCGAAGTCCATTTGCGCCGCCTCGATTTCACCTTTATAAATTATTAACCACGTGGCGGCCGGCCGGCAAATTTTAATGTCCCGAGGCGGCGGCGCCACCATGTAGCTACCTTGTTGAGCACGCCAACAGAGGAACACTTGGCAATCTTTTGACCAAAGAAGACAATAATAATATGTAAACTGCTCGCAGATTATGGTGGTATAGTCTTTATCAAAGAACAAGTGGATGATTCAGGCCGCTGAAGGGAGATAAGACCGCCACGTTTGAATGCATGGAGCGGATCTGGTGAACACGTGGGCGATACGGCGGACATGCTTTGACTTTGTTAACGTTAAGTCCTCCTCCTTAACTTTATCCACTTCTTTTTTTTCGTGGATAAGTCAGGAAACTTTCACACGTTTTTTTCACGAGAACGTATGGATGCGCCGGTCCAATAAAAACCTAGGCTCTTGATTTTCTTTAGTGGAACATATGAATGGATATTATCCAAACGAGGGCCGACATAGATTAGATTTTATTTTATGTGAAAACAAGACGAAATGGATGACATGCATAGAGATCGAGTTCATATTAAGTCACGAAAAGATTTTTTGGAAATGAAAAGGGGTAATATAGGTGTTGCAAAGTTCATTCAGAAAGCCTCGTTGAGATCTTAGATTCACACGACTATTTTAATGAAATGTTAGTAAACTTAATGAAGACACTCATCTATTTTTCTGGGTTTTCCAAGGAAAGTGCAAGAGAAATTTGAGAATGACCATGAGTTCGCTAACTAGTTTAAGAAAAGCACTCTCTATGGGATTATAAACATTAAAATTTTCTTTTTATAGAGATAATTAAGATATTTCTAGTAATTCTTCATATCTTTCGAGATTATGCATATATTTATTTAATAATTAAAGATATGTCTCGTCGGATTGTGAATATTTTGATTGTGATGTTATCTTATATAATTATCTAATAATTAACCTATAAATAGGTTGGTGTATTCTTTAACATATCACTGAAAAAAAAGATTTTCCACAATATTCTTATCTGCTTCAATTATCCGTATTACTTAGGTGGACAATCTTATATTAGTTGGGCTATTTAATTGAATTTTGACACAATCTGCAATAAGATCATAGTGATTAATCTTTATCAATGACTGTGATGCACCATTCCATGACAAACTCAATGTATGGGCAAAAATGATCATTGAGGGCATATATATATATATATATATATATATATATATATATAACATTATAAAATTAGATTAGATAAGTGAAATCCAAATGATCTTTAGGGTTTACTCAAATTATTATGTAGCAACTAATAGAATCTTCCAAGTTATTGGGAGTATCGCTGTAAAGAATTATTTGGAAAATTAGCTGTGAAAATGCACCCTCGTATATCCGTTATATTAATCTTTCTCTGATCTCATCTTTTAGTAATTGACCGAGCCTATATTAATGTATCATACTTGTTAAGAGAGAAGACAACACTTCCTGGTTTTCCTTCCTTGTTTGCCCAACGAAAGAGTAGTTGAACCTTACTAAGCAAAAGCAAATTTCGTGTTGAAAGTTCGCACCACCTACCTACACCAACTCAAAAGATGATCGCAATGGATGACCAAAACCAAAACGTAACTTACAGACCAAAGAATTCTAAGTTCACCACTCTTTCTACTTTTTTACCAAACTAAATTTAAAGTCAAATCGCGCGAATGTTGAAGAATTTTTTAGAACAAGCTCCTATTTTTTTGGTTTGACAAGTAATTTTGCATGATAGGTTGATGAGAACTTTGTCCATTTGAGTTCATACAAGTACCTCCAATTTCTACTTGGAATTGACCCAGTCTAAATTCACTGTGGCTGATCCCCTTGTTTATAATGGTGGAAATTCTCCACAGGTTACTTTCCTTTTTCACTAGAAAAAGAAAAGCAGAAATATAGGCATATGAAAAAAGAAAAGTTTTAGACGGGTCTAGAAAGTATTTCAAGATTTGAGTTTATATAGGAGGGAAAAACAAAATGCTTGTAGCATGTGCAATATCTAAACTAAAACACAGAATTTAAGACATTTACGGGATTAGTGAACAATTTTTCGGTTATTTGTATCACGATTCTGTCTATTTTGATTCCAATAATGATGTTGTGATTGATCTTAATAAATAAGAATGGACTCTCATGAAATATTTTGATAAGATTTTGAGATGAAATGGCACCATTTAGCGTGCCTTGTAATAGATAGAGAGAGAGAAATAGGGACCGAAAACATCAAAGTAATATAAGTCTACAAAAAATCAAATCAACATGTGCCACTTGCACGCTTGAAGCTACGCCAAACCGACGATGACTTTCATGTCCGAAACCAAACCGTAACCGACGGATCAAAGAATTCCAAACTCGTGAATCTCGATACCTTCTTTAACATCTGAAAGTTTAGAATCGAAACACACGTGTCTCTCAAGATTTCCATGGACTGGGATACCAAACCGGCACGCCGGTCACCGTCCCCCCGTTCTTCTCGCGCTCCACCGGCATCCCGAACTTCGGCTCCGATGGCGACGAAGACAGTGCGGCGGTCCCTCCATATGAATACGTGACGACCCTGACCGAGATGTTAATGATCCCGTTGCGCAGGCCTTTGGCGTCTCTCAGCCTGTAACTCAAGAAATGCAGGTAATTCTCCGGCGTGTAGTCTCCGACGAAGTCCGACACCGGAATCCAGGCCGTCCCGACGAGCTTGTCTCCGGCCGCGGAGCTCCTCCGGCAGACCTCCACGACGACATGGCGAGAGCCCGCGGGCAAGTCCACGTGGAGCTTCTCGTCCCAGTAAGGGTAGCTCTCACTCCGCGCGTCGGGTTTCGTCGAGTCTTGCAATGATGACGAGCCGTGACAGTCAGCCTTGACAGTGACGAAGGCGTTGTTCTTGATGGGCCGGTCGTTGATGCGGAGGTCTTCGCCGGAGATGACGGTGACTTCTAAGCTGCGGGTGTGGGTGTTGGCCGTGTCTGACATTTTCATGAAACTGGTGGGTGTGTTTCTCATGGAACGGAACAGGAGACCACAATAAACTTTTTTTTTTTCGCTAAATAAGACCACGATATACTTATGTATATATGGAACGGTTCTTCTTTGGTTGCGACGAGGAGATTAGGATCCGAGAAAGACTCGGACAAGGAAATGTAGACGCTTCTTTAAATAATGCATATGTACGAAAGACAAAGCAGTGGAGAAGTACTATCTTGCTTCTATATCTAAAACCTTTGCATGCAGTTTCCTTGAAATCATCTCAAGCGTCCTTACTTTCTTATACTTACAATTACTATACGTGATCGAGATATGATAAAAATGTATTTGTATAATTTACTTAAAATCATCTCCCAACTCTAATTTTGGTAATTATTCGGTTACAATGAGAAGAATCTCGCAATTTCCTCGAAACCACTTCAAAGTTATTACTTTGATAGTAACTTAAATTAGATGGGTAATGATTAAGGATGCTTTTCTAATTTTGGACTAGTCATGTGGTCTATCAACTAATCTAAGTCTAATCTATAGACTAGAGGAAAGCAAATTGACAATATCATTATTAATTAGCCAAATACCTCCCTAGGTTAGGAGATCACTGATGCTTATTCAGAATAAACTTTTTCCCTAACAATTTTCGTTAGCAATGTAAGATTATAAATGTTGTGTTATAGTTATGTGACTCGGATCAAATGATACGTGGCTCCACTTCTTGATATGTAATAAATATGGTGTATTGGAAGGAAGAAAATGATACTGAATTCATTCAGAGGTTATTTCTTAGAACATGATGCTGGTCTATCAAATTTGAACAAGTATACATGTCTTGGTCTCCTCGTGGATTTAGATCGAAGTTATTTGTAAGTTACTAAATCTAGTCACAAAGTCTCACTTGTTCAACGAATTGCTGAACGCAATTCTTTTAAGGGAGAAAGCCAATTTTGTTTTCTTAAGTAGAGTTAGGTTGACGCGCGTGAGGACATGCAAATGGAGACGTTCAATTACGGCGTGCATTTGCAATTGCATGAGTCTCCATGTTGGCCTGCTTTGGATATAACCTGCTCGACAACTGAATAACATTTCTGGCCTTTGGGGCCTATCAGAGGCAAAAATGCACTGATACCGAGCCTCCAGTGGTCGCGATCACGAAGATTAGCTTAGGATCAAGTTTGCATGTAATTAGGTTCCGTGGAAAAATAAATAATTTGATAAATATTTTCCTGAAGACGAAAACTTATATTGCCTAAAACAATTAGTGAACGGAAAATAATTCCATCATCTACGAAAACGATTATATACATAATTCGTTATCGGTAATGCAAACATTTTTAACTTATTAATTATTATAAAAGATACAAGCGATCATTTTTAGGAAAATACTTTCCATATTATTCATTTTTCGCGAAATAAACGGAGCCTTAGTTTCTTGTTAATTGATGAAGGACCAAAAAAAGGGAGAAGAAAATACAATATCATTGGCTAAATTTAAACATCATCTGCATTTTCTTTTTTGTTCAAAAATAAAATTATTCTTAAAACTCCATATATATATAATCAGTTCAAAAAGGGCGGCGCTATTTCCATCCACATTTTGGCTAAACACTCATTTTTTCAATTGACTAACTGAAATATCTTCTTCTGTCTCTTCAATGTATTGTTTCTCTTTTTATCAAGCAAACCAACAAAACTGACTTTATCTATATCATATCTAATCGATTTTACGTGCCCCATTATGCACAACAAGATATCATCTTACCCTGTATCATGTTATCACTTTTCCTTTAAAAGGTTATTGATTTTAAGTTACGGTCTCATGTTTTTAATCATGTTATCACTTTTCCTTTAGAAGGTTGTTGATTTTAATTTATGGTTTCATGTTTTTAATCATAAAAGCTATATAAAAAATTAAAAATTTCTATTTACGACCGCTTATGAATACACACTTAGTTGCCTTTTTTTTACTCAAATAGTTCGAGCGAATCTAACTTTCAAAATTGAAAATTAAATTTCAATCTAATTAGCTAGCCAATCTTGATCTTATGGGTGTATTTTCGTAATAGGTTTGTAGGTTTCTAAAGTTAAAAATCGCATATTTGGCGTTTTTTTTTAGTTTTTCACATTTTAATCTGAATTGCAAAATAGTGTCGAAAATCTAGTTACACGTTCTTTGTTGACACCTAAATTTCTGTCCAAAGATCATGTTTACAAATTTCCAAAAAAGAATTGGAAACTTGTTTTTCCATAAAAATATTTCATGTTAAATTCTTGCATATAAATTATCTAGGTATTTAGTATAGTTTTGAAATGGGAATATTTTTCTCGAAATTTACTTTCCAAAGGATCTGAACGTGAGGAAAAGTGTTAGAAAAGCCATAAACCTTTTGTATTGGTATCAATTTAGTCATAAATCTTTTTTTTGTGCCAATTCAGTTCTAAACCTTTTGTCTTTGTGCCAATTTAGTCATTTCGACTAATTTTGGCCGAATTTTGCTGACGTAGATGCCGGCCGACCTATGTGGCACCGCCGCCAATGACGTGGATAATTTTTAATAATATTTTTCATATTTTTTGAAAAAATTAATTTTTTTTCTTTTTTTTCTTTCCCTTTCTTCTTCCTCTAGTTGGTCACTGGATGGTGACCGACTGGAGGCCAAGGCCGGTGAGCCCCACTGGCCACTGGTGAGGCTCGTCCTCACCAACGAAGGCGACAACGAGCCTCACCAGCAGCTAGGCGAGGCACAACATCGCCAAATCCAACAAGGTTGAGCCTCACCCATGGCCAATGAGGGTCAAGCCTCCCCCATGACTAGCAAGGCTCGACCCTCACCAGATTCGGCGAGGCGCGAGCCTCACCTAGCCCAACGCGAGGCTTGAGCCCTCACTGGATGGCCACGAGGGTAGCCTCAAGCTGGGCTGGGTGAGGCACGACCTCGTCAGATGGTCATAAGGCCGACCTTGATCTAGGCTGGGTGAGGCATGACCTCACCGAATCTAGTGAGGTTAGGCCTCCCCCACGGCAAACGATGCTCAACCCTCGCCAGATCTGACGAGAGCGGACCTTGCCCAGCCCAGCGCGAGGCTACCCTCAGGGCCATCCGACGAGGGTCGAGCCTCGATGCCCTCGCCAGTGGCCAGCTAGGCAGGGCTTACCAGAGGCCACCAATCGGCTGGAGGAAGAAGAAAGAAAATAAAAAAAAGAAATACAAAAAAATTGAAAAATATTAAAATATTATTAAAAGTTATCTATGTCATCGCTGGCGATACCACGTAGGCCAGTCGGCGTTCACGTCAGCAAAATCCGGTCAAAGTTAACCAGAAGAATTGAATTTGTACCAAAAAAAGGTTTAAGACAAATTGGCACTAATGTTAAAGGTTTAGGATTTTTCTAACACTCTTCCCTCTTAACGTGACTAGCCAAGCTTTGGGCTGGTCAAATTGCAATTGAAATAGTAAGTTGGGGACTGAGCCCAAAAGAAAAGAATGAAAATAGAAAAAAAAAAAAGGAAAAATTAATAAAAAATTGGAAAAAATAGTAAAATGTTATTATAAATTGTCTACAGCACCGGCCATGCCACTATGACGGCCGATATTACGTTAGCGATTTCCGGCCAAAATTAGCCAAATGGACTTAATTTGCAAAATGTGATGAGGTTTATATTTCAATTGATACAATTAAAAAGTTTATGACTGAATTGGTCAAAGTGTAATAAGTTTATGATTTTTTGGATAATTTTTAACCATAACATACTTTTTTTTTTTCTTTTGAACAACACCTAAATCAGTCGAAGTCCATTCGCACCACCTAAATTTCATCTTATAAATTATGAACCATGTGGGCGGGCAAATTTTACCGTCCTTATGCGACGACACCATGTGACA
>CM062235.1:1341153-1525673 GCA_031216185.1 Syzygium aqueum | reverse complement strand
CATGTGACATTTTACATTCACTACCTTATAGAATACGCCAACTCAGAACTTTTTTCAATGGTTGGACCTAAAAATAATAATATGTAACTACTCTCAGACTTTGAACCATGTGAAACCAACGTTAATAATGGATTGCGTGACAAAAGTTTAATTTTAAAAAACAAGTAGATAATTCAGGCCCCTTAAGATCGCCACGTGTGAATGCATGGAGCGGATTTGGTGAACACGTGGGCGACACGTGGACACGCGTTGACTTTGTTGAGGTCGGTTCAATAAAACCTATGCTCTTGATTTTTCATCAGTAGAATATGTGGATGAATATCATCCAAATGAGGGCCGACATAGATTAGATTCTCTTATGAAAACAAGAAAATGTTTTTAAAAGGCAAATGAATAATATAGGCTTTGTTTATTTCACGAAAAATGGATAATTTAAAAAATATTTTCCTAAAAACGATCATTTGTATCGCAAATAAAGATGAAATATTGAGGCATTAATTATTGTCGACAAAAAAAATGTTTATCGTAAACTAATTATTTCAACCGAAACAAGCAATCGTATTAGGAAAATATTTTTCAAATCATGAATTTTTCAATAGTTTTGCAAAGTTTATTGTGAATCACGATTGAATGCTTTTACAAGCCTCATCGAGATCTTAGATTGATACGATTGCTTTCATGAGATGGAAGCAAAACTTAATCGAGACATTCATACATTTTCCTGGGCTTTCCCTGGGAAGGCGCAGGCGAAATTTGAGAATGGGCCATGAGTTGGCTAACTGTTTTAAGAAAAAGGACTCATGTGTAGGATTATAAACATAACATCGTTTCAATAATCAGAATGGCTATGGCGAACAGTCTCATAATATTCGGGCTACTTAATTGAGTTTTGACTCACAATTTATCTTATTTATGGAACTAGTAAGATACATCGATGCACATTGTTCTCTCACGTTGGAAATAGAACATTAAGGGCAAGTCGCATGACAAGCGTTATGACATAAAGGACAGATGTGCCGGTGCTCTTTTTTGGAGAAATATTTACATTATACGGCTCCAAGGAAAAAAAATACATCGCACATTCCACCAATAAGATGGTGGAAATTAATCATCATTAATGGTTGTAATGCACACCATTCCACGACAGACTCAATTATGGGCAAAAAGAAAATGATCATCAAGAGCATATACAACAATTCAATATTTGATTAGATAAATGAAATCCAAATGCTCTTTAGAGTTTACAGTTCGGATTACCATGTGGCACCTAATAACATCTTTCAAGTTATTGGGGGTAGCTTTTTTTAGCAAGCCATCTTCCAGACTATTTTCGAGCAAAAAAAAAATCTTCCTGATTTTCGAGTATCCACTCCACCTATTCAAAATATACAATGCGCCTCCAATCAAAATTAATCGTGTTAAATATGTCTTGAATTTTATGTACTTGGTTCGGTTTATGACATGACCCGACATATTTTTGCATGATCTGAAGGTGGAGAGAAAATTGAAATTTGGTTTGCGATGCGAAGGGTTGGGCTGATAGGCCCAACCCGTAGCAAGCGAATAGATCTCCATAGCAGACCGCCCAAGCTGGAGAAAACAAAGTAATATTTTGAGGGGTTCGGGGGCATAGCCCCTGAGGAAAATTTTTTGAGAGCCCTATTTATACTGCGGTTAGGTTTTCTCATTGAAGTAAGGAGAGAATTTTGTTTTCGGAGAGTTTTGTGAGTCGTGAGCTTTTGTTGTTGTTTCGACTTCCGAAAACTGTACTCTCTTTTGATTATAGTGGAATCTTGTCTTTTCTCGCCCGTGGACGTAGATCACGTTGTGATTGAACCACGTAAATCCTTGTGTTCTGTATTTGTTTTTCCGCATTTGTTTTCAACAAATTGCGAAATCAATCTACGTAATGCATCAAACTTGTTTAGAGAGAAGAGAACACTTCATGATTTTCTTTCTTTTTTGGCCAACGAAAGAATAGTTCAACTTTACTACGCAAACGCAATCTCATATTGGGAATTCACACCACCAACACCGAACCACAAACTGAAAAAGGGAACAAATTCTAACAAGTGACACCAAAAAGATGTTCAATTGGCGACCAAATTCGTCGGTTTTGGTGCTTTTTCACTAAACGTAATTTGAAGTCAAATCACGTGAGCTTTGAAGAATTTTGCATTATAGGTTGACATGAGCTATGTCCTGTGGAGTTCATACAAGTGCCTCCAATTACTATTTCGAATTGACCCAGTCTATATTCACTGTGGGCGATCAACTTATTTATATCGCAGAAATTCTCCAGAAATTACACTTTTTTTTCGCCAAAAAAAAGTGAAAAATGTCCAGAAAATCTTTAAAGATTTGAGTTTATAAAGGAGGGAAAAATAAATGCTTGTAGCATGTGCAGAATCTATAATAAATACGGAATTAGTCAATAATTTTTTCGTCATTTGTATTACGATTCTGTCTAGACCAATACGACGATCACTTGCGTGACCAAAAACCAAACCGTAACTGACATACCAAAGAATCCCAAACTCATCAATCCGGATACCTTCTTGGCCTCCTGAAAGTTGAGAATCGAAACACCCGTGTTTCTCAAGATTTCCATTGATTGGGATACCAAACCGGCACGCCGGTCACCATCCCGCCGGTCCCCATCCGATCAGCTGGAATCCCAAACTTGGGCACGGACGGCAACGAAGGCGATGCGGCAGTCCCTTTACATGACGACGGGACGATCCTGACTGAGATATTGATGATCCCGTTGCGCAGGCCTTTGGCGTCTACCAGCCTGTAACTCAAGAAATGCAGGTAATTCTCCGGCGTGTAGTCTCCGACGAAGTCCGACACCGGAATCCAGGCTGTCCCGATGAGCCTGTCTCCGGCTGCGGAGCTCCTCCGGTAGACCTCGATGACAAGGTAGCGCGAACCCGCAGGCAAGTCTAAGTGGAGCTTCTCGTCCCAGTAAGGATAGCTCTCGCTCAGCGCATCGGGTTTCGTCGAGTCTTGCAATGAAGGCGAGCAGCAAGAGTCGGCCTTCACAGTGACGAAGGCATTGTTCTTGATGGGGCGGTCGTTGATGCGGAGGTCTTCGCCAGAGATGACGGTGACTTCTAAGCTGCGATTGTGGGTGCTGCCCATGTGTGACGGGTTCATTCATGAAGCTAGTGGGTGTGCTTTCATTGAACGAATAGGAGACCACAACATACATGCACTTATATAATGAATCTTCTTTGACTGCGACGAGGAGATTAGGATCAGACAACACACGGTCTAAGAAATATATACAAAAAATTGAAGTTTCCCGGAAACCACCTCAAAAGTTCTTACATTTTTGTGCCTTAATAAATACCATACAAGATTCGAAACATGGTAAAACTGTATTCGCACGGTTTCCTTGAAATCACCTCGGATTCTAGTTTTGATAATTATTAATCAATTTCCTCGAAACCACCTCAAATGTTCTTACTTTGATAATTACTTAAATTAGATGAGATATAAATTAGGATGCTTTTCCATTTTCGGACTCGTGATGTGGTCTGTCAATTGATCGAGTCTAATCTATGGACTCGAGTAAAACAATTCGACAATACCATTAATAATTAGCCGAATTCCACCCTAGGTTACGAGATCACTGATACATCTTCAGAATAAACTTTTGGCCTAACAATTTTCCTTGGTAATGTAAAAACAAACATCCTTAACCATAGTATGTATATATGACAAATTTAGCCAACACTTTTTTGAAGAATCGGGATGTCTCGACTTGGAAGAAACAACATAGGGATGAAGACCAGAGGATTGCAGTGGTTCCACTTCCTCGAGTTTTCAAAACGGGGAAAGGAAATCAATGGCAATGAAATTTCCTGGAAATTGCTTGCTTCTATGGTGGTCAGAACATTACATGTGCCTCAGAACTAACATAGAAATTCTCCATTTTTTTAAACAATCAATGAAAATCTCGAATTGTGTGGAACATTCAAATTGCTTGAACCAGTGAAGACAAGATAATGGAAAATAATTGGTAAATTTTGTGAGTGGATGCTCTGCTATATCTTATGCTAATTTTAGTCTCATACATGAGAACTAGGTGAAATGTTCGTGTAAAGTTCCGTTTCCTATCCAAACATGCAAATTGCTCTTCCTTGGTATTCCGTGCACAATTGTCCATGCAATGAGAGATGCGTGTTGTGTTGTTCAGATAGGATTCCGTATTGATGAGGCATTGACAAACGATTAAGCTTCGTAACCCGACTGTTTCTCTACATTCGAAGATCACCCATTTGCCTTTCTCTTCGGTCTTCCAGTAAAGAAACAGAGGTACATACTAATTTTTACATGAAATCGATATGTGCATATATTGTTGCGGAACAACACCAAAATATGCGCAAATCAAAGCACAACAAAGGATGAAAGCAAAATCAAAATCACACGAGACACAAGATATAAGTGGAAACCCAAAACGAAAAAACAACGGGGAGAGAGAGGGATTTCATTATCTTCAACAATAAGTACAAGAGTATAGTACGAAAGGTAAAAAAAAAATCACTTGGTGAGCCTCAAGATCTAAAGATCTAACAAGAAGATAAGAAGGGGGAGAATGGGAAGGTTAGGGTTAGAGAAGTGTTGTGCAACACATCCATTTTACAGTCTCCCTTCAAAAAACCCTAAAAACAAATATGCATAATCCAAAACACCCTAGTCACCAATTTGAAAGTCAAAACTCAACATATACAAATTTGAATTTGATGGATACATGAGGGTCTATCTAATATAAGGTTCTGTATAAATATGTCCATTTCTTCGTTTAATAACTTTGGAGTAGACCTCCTTCACCATCATCAAAAGCCTAACTACCTCATTGACGTCTACTAATTTGAACGGATATATTAGAATTTGTGACATGGGTCCATTAGTATGTACAAAAGAATCATTTTAGTATTTATGATATTGCCAATGTGTTATACCCCAAAATTTGAATTGCTAGAAAATGTGTCTACATATCGAAATGGAGAAAATGATACTAGAGGTACCATAACTTTCGTACCTTGAGCACTTTAGTGCCAAAACTTTTCGAGCAAACACTTGAATGTCACATAAATGGAAAAACGATCACTTAAGTGCCTCTGACAATATATTCCAGCGACTCATCCTATATAGCTTTTTTTTCTTATAAATTTGTAATTGCAACGTGGTTTTTTTTTATAGAAAAGGAAACCCAACATCGCCCATGACCTGGCCATTCTTGATTAAAAGACCATGTTTCATATTACAACTCTCTCTCTCTCTCTCTCTCTCTCTCTCTCTCTCTCTCTCTCTCTCTCTCTCTCTCTCTCTCTCTCTCTCTCCTCTTCTTCTTCTTCTTCGGCAGGTAAAAAAAAACCCGGTGGGCTTCTAGCAAATTACCAAAGAAAAAAATCTCAGGCAATTCGAAGGGAGATCTCACTCCTTCTTGGGTAAATCTCATCTTTTCTCATTCTTTTTTTTTAATTTTTTTAATCACTTTCTTTGTCCCCTTTCTCTCTGTTCAAACTCTGCTCACTAAGAATGCTTGGACAGACCAAAAGAAAATGTCGGGAGTTTTCATATGGGTTGGGTTTGTCAAGCGCGGACGTCCTCTTCCGCCGGGAAATTTCAATTCCGGCAAAAGAAAATCATACAAATGAAGTAGCAGACCTCCATTGGAAGGTTAAGGTTTGAACAAGAGACTGAACTTGTTGCTAATTCTCGAGTGTGAGATTAGGGTTTAAAGAAATAGGTGCTTGTTTGATATAGTTGGTGTGGAAGCAAGCCATTGCAAGATTCAGCTCTTAATTTTGTTCCAAAATGCCTCAGAAAGATTCAGCTCTTAATTTTGTCCCAAAATGCCTCAATTTGAATTAGGGCTTGAAGGAGATGGGAGATTTGAGCCGATTTGTCCCCAATTTTGTTAAATTTGAGGCAAACATGTGTAGCATCGTCATTTTAGGGCATTTATGTTGAATTATTGCCACGTCGTTTGAAAAAAGTGTTAGAATATTGCTACTTTGAATTTTCTGACATCTCAAATTGGAGTTAGTATATAAGTGATTTTTTTTAATCAAAGTGGTACTAAAGTGATTGGTTGAAAAGTTTTGACACCAAAATGAGCATCATATAAAAGTTATGACGCTCATAGTATCCTTTTTTTTTTATCTAAATGTAAATATAATCTCATGAAATAAAATAATCAAAAGAGAAGAGCTAGTAAAGCATGATGTTGTCTATTAGGAAAATAACGAGAATTACTATGATGATGGAATGCTTGACTCAACCTCGTTACGTATGCTAAATCGTATCAACTGAAAACAAAAGAAAGGATTAATCTCGTGGGGATCGCTCCCTACCTGCTTTCTCTTTTTGCGCAGATGAAGTAGTGCCATTGTTCGCTCATTTCGCAATGAATCGGTGACGACCCTTTTTTTTTGTTGACCCAGAAAAAATTCGAGGTCTTGATCTAATCACTGTTCCAGGTCAACATAGCTAATAGTACACGACACGTGATCAAGACTACGCTGTGCTTTACTGTCCGTGACGTCGTCTGCATGAGCTGATGCTCACGTAAAGAAAAAGACTTGGAGCCGAGAGGAGTTACCGAACATGAAGTCAACAAATGGCAAGACCATATGATATGACATCGCCAAAGTCACAGATTCGTAATACCTTCAACCTTGAAAATTTGAAACTATGGGCTGACGACATCGTGGCGATTGACGGCCTCGTCACTGTGATTACGTTCTATGATATCATCCCTATTTGCTGATACTGAGAATGAAGCATGTGTTTTGACATCTTCCCCTCCTTTGGACTTGGTCCACCAGACAAAAAGAGATAGGAGCTGGATTGTGATTTGTTTTGGGGCGACTTATAAGTCGCGAGACATATTGCTAGCGAAGTTGCTGTTCCTGTTCGTCGTTGCTCATATATCTGACAAGAGTAATAAGCACAGCTCTCCAAGTCATTTTGCAAGTCGTCCTTGCATGGATGGATCAATGCAAACCAAGCTATATTATATTCGTGACTTGACATATGTTAAAATAATTAATGTCACTGTCATCAAGTTTGATATGATATGAACATACTCTCTCATGCTTTGATTATTAAGTCGTGAGCCAATTGTCTTAAGTCATTATATAGAGTATATTTCTGCTGGACTCCATCATTTCAAATACAAAACACTAGATGCAGAATATAGTTTCGACCGAAAGTAAGGATGAATTGAACATTTTTTTACAGTTATGCTCATTTTTCTAAGGCTCCGGAAGGCACGTCGATGAAGCCCTTTCTCGTGTTTTGCATCACAATCTTAAGTTTCGCTTATTTCGCGAAAAACAAATGATTTGCTAAAAATAATCACTTGTATAGTTTGAAATAATCAATTAATGGAGAAAGTTTTTATCATTGACAACGATTTATGTTCCAATATTTTTGTGGATAATGATAATATTCTTTGTTTCTTAATTTTTGTAAGCAAAATAAGTTTTTTGTAAAATAAATGGAGCTCGGAGTCTCAGTCAAAACGGACTTAGTCTCGCTTTCTTCCTTCCACCAGACAAAAAGAGATGGAGCTGGATTGGGATTTGTCTGGGGTGGCTAACAAGTCGCGAGATGCATTGCCAGCGAAGTTGCTGTTCCTGTGCGTCCTTGCGTATATGTCTGACAAATAATGCACAGCTCTCCAAGTCAACTTGCAAGTCGTCGTCTTTGCATGGATGAATGCGATCGAAGATGTATTATATTGGTGAGCTGACGTCTGTTGTGATGATCAACGTCACTCGTATCATCAAGTTCGATATCATTTGGATATGCTCTCTGACGCATTGACATCAAGTCGTGATTTTAAGTCTTTTGAGTAAATAAACATGTTTCAGATGGACTCCATTTTCAAATACAAGATATGAGATGTGGACAATAGTTTCAACCGAAAGTAAGAACGATTTGTAATTGTTTGACAGTTAGGGTCATTTGTCTAAGGCTTCGGAAGGCACATCGATGATGCGATTTCTCATGTTCTATGTCATGGCCTTGAGCCTCGATCAAATTCTTTAAGTTCACAAGAATGTTATACAAGCACAATCGTAATTCGAGTCTCAATTCTTATGGAATTGAATAGAAACTCCTAATCGATCCCGTTCCTATGCACTTGTCATCTCTACACTGTTGCTTTAGTAGTTACCTAATTTCTTCTTCTTCTCTCTGTGGTATTGTTTTCTAGAATTTATGACCATAGAGTAATTTATACTTTTCCGTTGAGCATTATTGTATCTGGCTTCAAAGTGGACGATAGGACTCTAATAAAGAGAACAAATAGGTACAACAATGGCATATCCCGTCCTGCGCGTCGCTTACCAAGTTACCAATACGATCTGCACAAACCTCAGACGATAATGCCTAAATTTATCATCAGATAAGAAATGTGTGTTTGTTGTAAAACGGCAATGATTCTACAATCACTATTAAAACTAGAGGCAGAGTACCAATACACAGACAGAACAAAAGGGTATCGAATTTCCAAAAGCATTTTTATTAAACTTCCATATTTAAATCGAGAGAGGATAGCTTCTAAATTTAGAACTATACTTGGAGAAGAGAGCTTCCGAATCTAAATTGGGAGAGAAGAAAAGAGCAATAAAACACAAACAAAAAAAAGCAAGAGAGGGAGGGGAAGAAAAGATTAGCTCAAATTATTTTCCATGGCTGAAGGTTGAAGTAGACGATGAAGAGAGAAGAGAGACAGAGGGGAAGACTTTCGGCTCATTACATTGAATAAGCTCTCATTAGAATGTACTTTATTTTTGTTTGTCAAACATTAGAATGTACTTCACTTGTAAGTAAATTATGAACTTTTCATTAATATTTTTCCATTTACATTCTACTGAATCTCTAGGACAATTTTTTTTTAATGTCCCCCTTCCAATCCTGTATAAGCCATCCATTGTCATGCCAATAGATGCTAGCTCCGCACGGATACAAATCTCAACTCGATCGACCACCATCACCTAGCTAGCTAAGTGGAATTCAACTAGGCTAATATCGATTACCCTTTTGGTCATTGTAAGATTTTGTGAAACCACCCAATTATTTTTAAAGCTTAAACTTTTAGATAAAAGTTAGGCTTAATGTTAAAGTATCTAACACTCCCCCTCATATGTACTTCAACCTAAGACATGAAAATATATCATAATTGAGGCAAATAAGAGGCCTGAAACGATTTAAACTCAGAAACTTCTACTTTGATACAATATTAGAAAGTTTAAATCAAAAGCTTAAATTAATAGGTGAAGCGATATTATCATAATAGAGGAATGGTTGCTCCAGTTTAAAATATCCAACTCAAACTCACCTTCCTCGGAAGTAATTGCAAGTAACCTCTTAAATCTATAGAAAGCAAGAAATAACTTTGTATTATGCCTTTGAAGCCCAGAACCGTTAATGATTGTTAAAATTAGGGGTGATCGGTTCTTGGTTGATTTGATTCTCACCCAAGAACCAAAAACTGGCCACCTGGTCCCATAACCTATGGCACATTGCAAGAAAACGAAAGGGTGCTCACTCACCAAACGATTTCAGTTCAAATATACCATGCAAGAAAACAAAGGGAGGCCAACTCATCGGTTCCGATCACTGTTGGAGAGGGAACCGATTCTACTTTGATCCATGCAACTTGCTCCGCTCACTCACTTAGATCGCTAAAACTCAGTAAACTCACCAGGTACGAGCCAAATGTCCTTTTCTAGGAAAAGTAATCTCGCGATTTGGAAGTTCCTTTTGGTCATAGCATCTTCCGTAACGTGATAACCACTGCTATGAGAAACATATGATCCCCATTTCGCTCAAGAGAGAGGGGGAGAGAGTTCTTATGTACATATTTTATCTCCCAAAGGATATTTGATTGAAGAAGAACCTAACACAGTGAAGATTTTGCGTTTGCGAGAGAGCAAGATTTATATTATAATGGATAATTATTAAATAACTAGCATTTTCAGGTATTTAATAGAAATTAAATAATGATTAATAGTAATAAGAGAGAGGCAAAAGCGAGAAAAAGATTGAACTGACTAGTGCATGTGACTTGGGTGAAAGGAAAAGATGGAGAAAGAGATGCTTTTCCTGTGCTTCTTTATTTTCTTTAATTTTTTATTATTTAATGTTTGTCTTTTGCCTTTTGCCTTTTGCTTTTTGGTGATTTTATGGAGATTGAGAAAAGTGGTGCACACACTAAACAAATATTTTTTGTCTGATTGGGTGGGCGGTTTCATATATGATATCAAACCGAAAATCACTAATTCTAATTTTTTGAAATTAGGACTTGGATTAGTGCTCCTGGGAACCACTTAGGACCGGTCGGTCTAATCCGGTCCGGATGGTTCCTTTTGCTCACCCTAGTTAAAATTCATTTGCTAAAAACCAAATACTTCCAAAAAAAACCCAAAGGAGTGAGACGACTTACCGGCTGTGTGGAGTCCATCGAAGAGAGGCCCCCTGAAGATAAATATCGATTGATCGTTTGTCGAAGGGACGATGGAAAGTCCAATTGCATGTATTTGTCGCGATTCTTCGGGGAGCTTGGTCGATGGCTTTACTCGCCGCGTTCGTGCGTCCTCTGCAATCCAAGTTGAAAGCCCCAGTAGCACTGTTGGAGTTGCTGAAGTACTTTGAAGATCAAATTGATCTGCACAGGTGAGCTTCGAGTCAGATCGCTTGTTGCTGGTAAGCTCCCTTGCAGATATGTCTAAGCATCGATGGGAGCTAAGGGGGCCATATTCAGGAGTGCATATCAAGACTGGCCCATTTCTATAAAGCCCAAGTTGCCTACTGTTACTGCAAGGCCAATCAACTGCAAACTGGGCCGCTCAGTTGCAGAAATGAAGGCTTTCATTTTAACCAAAAAAAAAAGGAAATTTTTAAATAAGAGCTTGAGGTGTCCTCATTTTATCAAACAAAGGCATGAAATGAACTTTACTTCAAATAATGACCCAAAGTGCTCTAACTTTCTCATATTAGGGTTTGAAATGGATGATGTTTTAAATAAGGACCTAAAGTGATTATGTTAATTTTAAAGAAGGGCCTAATTTTCCGAATGATCATAGGCATTTTTGCTCTTCACCTTTTTTTTCGAATTTTTTTCCTTTTTTTCTTTTTTTTTTTCATTTTTCTGGTTTTTTCTTTCTTCTTCACCGATGGCTAATCCATAGAGATGTAAATGATTCGGTTCAGTTTGATTTTTTAGGAAAACCGAACCGAACTGAACCGAACCATTAAGAGTGCACTTTTGAACCGAACCAAATCTCGCTCGAATCGAATATGAACCGGACTGAAAAATCGATTTAATTCGGTTCGGTTTTCGATTTTTTCTTCTTTTTTCCTTTTTGTTTTTATGCTTTTTTTCACAGCTTGGTTTTCGGTTTTGGGGTCCTTCACCTTCCTCCTCCTCCTCTCCTTCATCCTCTTCTCCTTCTTCTTCATCCACGGCCAATCTCTCTCACTCCTCCACCTTCTTCCTCATCCTCCTGCTCTTCATCTCTCCATCTCTCTCAACCCCACGAGAGCAATCACCCCAGCCCCCAGCAGACCTTCATCATCCATGCCTCATCCTCCCACAAGCCCTCTATCTTTTCCACCCACCACCACTGGTACTCCTCCCTCCTCCATTCCTTCCCACCCTCAGACCCTCCTTCCCAAATCCTCTACACTTACCGAGCCGCCGCCAGCAGCTTCTCTGCCCGCCTCATAGCCCCCCAGGCCGAGGCCCTCCGCCGTGCCCTTGAGGTCCTCTCCGTCATCCCAGACCGCATCTGCCACCTCCACACCACCCGTACCCCTCACTTCCTCGGCCTCATCGAGAGCACCGGCCTCTGGCTGAATTTCGATTATGCGGACAACATCATAATCGAGGTTCTCGATACCTGGATTTGGCCCAAGCGACGAAGCTTCTCCGATTCGGGCCTCCGTCCGGTCCCCTGTGTGTGGAGAGGCACGTGTGAGGTCAGAAAGGGAGAGAATAAAGCAGAAAGCAAGAGAGAGAGAGGGATAGAGGAGAGAGAAAAGCGAGTGAGAGAAGAGTTGCGAAGATAGAGGAAGAGAGAGAAAAGGGAGAGCAAGAGAGAATAGTGGGCGAGAGGACGGCTCGTGACAGTGATACAGGAGAGAGTGAGGAGAGAGTGTACGCGAAAAGAAAAAGAAATACAAAGAAATCGAAATTCGATCCGAACCAAATCAAATCGAACTATCAACTAACCAAATATTTTTACTTGTTATTCGAACCGAAATCGAAATCGAATAAAAAGTGTACGAATTTTCGATTCGGTTCCAATTTTGATTCAGTTTTTTACACCCCTACTAATCAAGACCAGACACGAGCCATGTCTGGAGGAGGCTAGGCAAGGGTTGCCCTCGACGGCCATAAGTGAGGCCGGCCGATTGCCTCACTAGTGGCCGGCGAGGGCCGATCCTCACCAGAAAGAAAAAAAAAGAAATGAGAAAAAATAAAATTTAAAATAATTTAAAATTAAAATTATTTTTGGACAAAAATGCTCTTAGCCAATTAGAATATTTAGTCAGTCGTCGACCAACGAGATCAGACCCTTATTTGAAGCTACCATGGCCATTTCAAGTCTTCATTTCGAGCCCTTATTTGACATAAGATTTACTTCATGCTCTTATACGAAGCTTTTCCAAGAAAAAAAAAACCTTCGCTTTCCACGCTTTGTGGGTGAGTCCTCTTTATTTGGCTTGTCAAAAGTTTACTTCTGCAAAATTCCTTCTCAACCGAGTATTCTTCCCCCAAGTGTGCGTGAATCTTGTGTGTGAGTGCTTTGCTTTTATTGGACCTGAATTTCCTTGCTTTCATACTTGACTGAATTTGGATGAACATGTGGCACCCATCTGTTATTATGCTTTTGCCAAAAATATATACTCAATATATACTCTCTGAATGTCCCATTGTATCCGAGCTGGTGGGTTTTGATATTGAAAATTCGAATGCAATTGACAACTAGACCAATCTAACTGAAATTTATTCGATGCGAACATGTTACTGCTAAATAAAAAATATTCACAATATCTAAATGTAATGAGAATGCAAAAGTATGCGATATCAATCTTTTTATTTAGAAATCATATTCTATCGTTATCGATAAATGTGATCCCGTTCTTATGAAATGCGTGCGAAGACTCTAAACAGAAATTTTAGGGGTCAACAATCAATTACGACACGTGATTCTTAATCTCAAAAAAGAAAAAGAATTTCCCCACACCGACAACATCTAAATCAGCCGAAGTCCATTTGCACCACCTTGATTTGAAATCCATAAATTGTTCACCACGTGGGTCGGCAAAATTTTACCGTCCATATGCGGCGCCACCACGTGCTGCCTTATGGAATCCGACGACAAAGAACACTTGGCGTATTCTGAACATGCGAAACCAACGTTAACAATGAATTTGGTGATGTAGTTTTATTTTATAAAACAAAATTGAACACTTCAGGCCGCATAAGAGAGATAGGACCGCCACGTGTAAACGCACGGAGCAGGATTCGGTGAACACGTGTGTGACACGTCGGACATGCTTTGACTTTTTCAATGTTAATGGGTGTCGGGTCCTCCTGAAGTCGGGAAAGTTTCATGTGTTTTTCATGAGAGTGTAGGAACGCACCGCCCAAAGAAAAACCTTTTTCTCTCGATCGTTTTAAGTAGAATATGAGAATGGATATTTGTCCAAACGAGGGCCGACACATCTCAGACATCTTATGAAAGCACGACGTCATGAATGACATGAAAGGAAAGGAAAGGAAAGGAATGATATAGGGTTGCAAAGTTTGTTCTGAATCCCGTTTGAATGCTTTTACAAGCCTCATTGAGATTTTGGATTCGCACGACTATATTTATGAGATGGAACCAATCTTATTCGAGGCACTTGTCTATTTTCCTAGGCATTCCAAGGAAGGCGCAAGGGTTATTTGAGAACGACCATGAGTTAGCTAACTGTTTTAAGAAAACGGACTCATACATGAGATTATAAACCGCTTCAATCATTCGAATTACGAAGGCGAACCATCTCGTATTATTTGGGCTCTTTGATTAAGTTTTGACTCACAAGTTATTCGATTCATGCAACTAGTAGAATACATTGATCCACATGGTTCCATCACTTTGAAAAAAAAATTAAGGACAGTGAATTAACTAGCGTTATGACGTGATGGACCACAATACTTGTGCTCTTTCTTGGAGAAAATTCTTAAAAGATACAAGTACGGGAAAAAAAAACATTGCACAATCTACAATAAGATCATGGAGATTAATCATTATCAATGGTTTTGATGCACCGTTCCATGGTGGACTTGGCGTATGCGAAAAGAAAATAATCATGAAGAGCATACGCAGCAAATCTAATATCCGATTAGATAAGTGAAATCCAAATGACAGCTCAAATTGCCATGGCTCCTAATAGCATCTTCCAAATCTATCACTCTTGGTAGATACTATTCTCAAACTTGTTTAGAGAGAATAGTTTACTTCATGATTTTCCCTTTTTCTATGCCAAAGAAAGAACAGTTCAACTTAACTATGCAAACGCAATCTCGTATCGGATGAACCCCAACCAGAACGTAACTAACGGACTAAAGAATTCCAAATTCATCACCCTTTGCCACTTTTTTTACTGAAGTAAATTTAGAGTCAAATCCGTGAGCCGTGAAGAATTTTTTTAGAATAAGCTCTTTCTTTTTTGGGTTTGACAAGTAACTTTGCATGATAGGTTGATGACAACTTTGCCTTTTGGACTTCACACGAGTGCCTCCAATTTCCACTCGTAATTGACGGAGTCTATATTTTCTGTGGGCGATCAACTTGGTTATAGGGCAGGAATTCCCCACAAATTACACTCTTTTATTCACTAGAAAAAAAAGCAGAAAAAACACGCATATGAAGAAGAAAATTTTCAAGTGGGTCTAGAAAGTATTTGAAGATTTGAGTTAATACGGGAGGGAAAAACAGATGCTCGTAATACGTGCAGAATCTGAACTAAAGTATCATTACGATTCTGTCTGTTTTGATTCTAGCATTGATGTTGCTATTTATCTTAACGAATGAAATGGACTATCGTGAAATACTTGAGCAACGCAAAGGCAAATCTCATATTGGAGAGTCATTCTCTACCAGATCGAACCGGTCAAATACGGATCGAAGACATCAAAGTAGTAAGTCTTACAAAATCAATAAGTCTCCCTCTCTCCACCAAAACGAGGATCACTTTCATGACCAGAACCAAACCGTAACACGTTTCTCTCAAGTTTTCCATCCACCGGGATACCAAACTGGCACGCCGGTCACCGTCCCGCTGTTCTTCTTCCGATCCGCCGGCATCCTGAACTCTGGCACCGAAGGCGACGAACTCGACGAACACCCTTTACACGACAAACTCTCTTTACACGACGACGAGACGACCCTCACTGAGATATTGATGATCCCGTTGCGCAGGCCCTTGGCGTCTCTCAGCCTGTAACTCAAGAAGCGCGGGTAGTTCGTGTAGATGAAGTCAGACACTGGAATCCACGCCGTCCCAACGGGTCTGTCTCCGGCCGAGGAGCTCCTCCGGAGGACCTCCACGACCAGGTGGCATGAGCCCGCGGGCAAGTCCACGTGGAGCTTCTCGTCCCAGTAAGGGTAGCTCTCCCCCTGATCGTCGGGTTTCGTCGAGTCGTGCGACCATGGGGAGCTGCAGTCGGCCTTGACGGTGACGAAGGCGTTGTTCTTGATGGGCCTGTCATTGATGCAGAGGTCTTCGCCGGAGATGACGGTGACTTCTAATCTACGATTGAGAGTGTTGGCCATGCCTGACGTTTTCACGAAACTAGTGGGTGTGCTTTTACAGGACGGAATAGGAGACGACGATATATATGTATTTATGGAACGACTCTTCTTTGATTGCGACGAGCAGACCAGGATCCAACGAAGCTGGACTACGAAATATATACGTTTCTTTTAAGTACAAATGACAGATGCAGTCAAATCATGTTCATATATATAATAAGTTTTCGCAATTTCTTCGAAATCACCTTAAGAGTCATTATTTTTTTTAGTACTTACAATTACAATAAGAGATTTGAGATATAATAGAACCGAATCCACGTAGCTTCCTTGATATTGCCTTAGAATTCTAGTCGAGATGTTTCGATAATTATTATATTACAATGAGATGGTTCTTACAATTTTCTCTATATCATTTCAAAGATTCTTGCTTTGATAATTACTTAAATTTGATTGATGGGATATAAGTGTTAGAAAGAGTCAAAGTTGTTTTTTTTTGTTTTTCACTTAATAGCTAGTCTTATGTTTCTGTTACTTAGTGGGTCCTAGTTTTCAAGATTTAGTTGGCAGCATGTTGATGCACACGTTCACCATTTTGAATTAAAGTAGTTGCTATTTTTATTGGGATCTCTTCTGTTGTTGTACAGCCTATAAAACGGCTAAGTTGTTAATTTCAATTGGTATGTACAAATGCAATAAGCATCTTCAACTAGCGTGTCTCTCCTTTCTGGGTTTCTTTTGAGTGCTTGCAAAGCACAACCATCTTATGCATTTTAGTGTATCAATAAATAGGGATGTTTTTCCAATTTTGGACTCGTGATGTTTTCCATCAACAAATCGAGTCTAATGTATGGACTAAAGGACAATAATTTGACGATATTGTTATTCTATATAATGAATTACATGTTAGCAAAATAGCTCCCTGAATTATGATATTAGTGATACTTATGTAAATTAATTATATGTCAGCGAAATACCTCCTTGGAATAAACATTTGCCCTGGCAATTTTCCTTGTAATGTTGTAAAACATCCCCAATCATAATATGTCTACATCAAAATGTTTTTTTTCCAAAGAATCGAGAAATATCAATTTAGGACAAACAGTAATGAGATGAAAACTAGCTCCTGGATTTTTTCAAAACGGGGAAAGGAAATTGATGGCTACGAAATCAATGGGAAGTTGATTGTGGCTTATAGTCACTTGGAAATTACGTGTGCCCTGAAATTAATCGATGAACATTTCCAAAGGCGTAGAATATTCAAATTGCGTGAACCAGGCGAACACAAGATAGTGTAAAATAATTGCCCAAATTTACGAGTGGATGCTTCTGCTTTTATCTTAATAATAGTTCTAGACTTATATATGAGAACTAGGTCAAATGTTGTAACAAAGTTCCGTTTCCCATCCAAACAATTGATGACTATCCTACCACTTTAAAAGCCAAGGAAGAAAAACATATAATAGAGTTCCGGCATTGGACAAAGAAATGCACATGAACAAAGTGGCGAGATTTGGTAAAATTGTAAATGCCCATTTCTTCGTTTAATAAGTCGAACTCTTGGGTTAGAACTCCTTCAGCATCATCAAAAGCCAAAAGCACCAAATTGGCGTCCACTAAGTTTGAAGGGTCGTCTACATGTCCAAATGTAAGCATGATCTCAACGAAACATAATAACCCAAAGGACAGGATTTTTGTTAAGCAATGGCGTTTGTCTATTTGGGTAACAACGAGGATCGCTACGAGGGACGATCGACTTCGATACAGAGGCTAAGTCGCACTAACTAAGGACAAAAGAAAGGATTGGTCTCGAGGCGATCGGTCCCACCTGCTTTCTCTTTTTCACGCAAATAAAGCAGTTGTATTGCCACACAATTAATCATTGCCTTAGGTTAACATCGCTAAGTTACGGTGGTATTCCACAACACGTGGCGGAGCGCACGTCGTCCCGTAATGCCAATGACGTCATCTGCATGAGGTGTGATGCACGAGGTGTGATGTCATGTCTATTTGAAGATGAAGGATTAATATCACGAAAAATTTTAAATCGGTAAACCTGTGATAATTCTTACTCCAAACTAATTTTTTGACAAAAAAAGCCTCAAATTGATACATCTGTGATAAATTTACCATCAGTTTGTTTTCATTAAATTTTACTATTAAATTGTTTTGTTAAATGACACACAGCAGTTGACTGATGTGTCGATTTTGTGTTTTACTCTCCGTTTATCATAGGTATACCAATTTTTTTTATTTTTTTGTATTAATCTGATTTAATGGAAACTAACGGAGGGTAAATTTATTACAAATCTACCAGTTTTAGATTTTTAGTGGTTAAAAAATTAGTTTGGGGTAAATCTGTTATAGATATATCAGTTTGAGATTTTTGTGATTAAAAAATTAGTTTTTGATAAAATTATCACAAATGTATCAGTTTGGAGTCTTTCGTGATATTAACACTAAGATGAATCCTCCATAGATGGACGCGTGTCAAAAGTGAGTTCACCTGTCAGAAATTTTGAAAAGTCTTTCTCCTCTCTCCCCAGTTACTTCATTTGCTTCTCCCTCTCCAACTACGACTTCAAAGCTCAAACACCATGACTATGAAGTGAGTGTTGCTACGCCTCCATGATTGTTAGCAATTGGTTGGTGTGTGGCTGCAAGCTAAGGCGGCCTCACCCCGACTGGTGAGGACCGCCTCGCTCACGACCATCATGGCCGTCGGTCAAGTCGCCTTCGGCGGTAGCCGGCGAGGCCATAGAGGCGAGTCTTCTTTGTTTGAATGAAGAAGAAGAAAAGAGAAGCACGGAGAGGAAGAAAGTAACGGTGAGAGAGAAGAGACAGAGTAATCGATAAGTACGACCTACCTTGCCACGTGTCGACCAATAAATGGAGTATTCCGCCACGTAAAACAAGACTTTCGCCATCACGAGTCAACGAGTACGAAGAAATACGAATGGCAAGACTTCGCACTAAGGACAAACCGACGACCATATGTCAACTGCAAAAGTCACGAATTTATAATATCATTAGCCCTGTAGAAAATCCGAAAAAACGTGGCGACGACGGCTAGAGGTGTGCAAAAGAATCAGGACCCATTTGGATTGGCCGAGATTGTTCGGAGTCAGACTGGAACCGATGGTTCCCAAGGGAACCGGTCCGGTTCCCAGTTCTAATTTTTTGAAATCGGTGAGTACCAGTTCGGTTCCCAGTTCTTAGTATAAAACCGCCTACCCGTCTATCTGGACCAGACCGGTAATATAATAATAATATATTTTATTTTTTAAATTTTTAACTAAAAAAATCTGACCAAACAAATTTAAAAAAAAAAGAAGAAAATTTGTTATCATGTCTAAAGGTCTTGTGTAATTGGGATAACCTTGATCATTTTTTCAATAATTGATGGGTACCCACTTGATTTATGGATGATGTGGTTAATATAATTGATCATAGTGTATGAATTGTATGGAAAGTTATGTTATTTTCTTTTTGTTCTGTTGATATGATATTGGTCCATAGATTTTTTTTTATTTGTCCAGGAAAACTTGTTGGGACCGGTTTCATAGATCCACTCGGAAACTGAACCGGACCAGTGGTCGGGTTCTCGGGGGATCCATAGAACCGATGAGTGGATCTCGATTTCAATTTTTGGAACCGGTAATGTAGCGAGCGGTCCACGGTTTTAAAGCAAGAACTGCCTATCCAGACCACAAACACCTCTAATCACGGCCTTGTCACTGGGATCACGTCACATGATGTCCCAGTTTTGCTAGATACTGACATCTTCCTTGCCCTTTGGACTCGGTCACTTGCTTTCCACCTTCGACCAGACAAAAAGGGGTGAGCTGGATCGGGATATTTTTGGGGGCAAGACTCTTAAACACAAGTGGCGGGCGGCATTGCTAGCGAAGCTGCTGTTCCCGTGCGCCGTTGCGTATCGTATCTGGCAAATTGAGTGCGGCTCTCGAAGTCTTTCTGCAAAGTCGTCTTTGCATGGATCACCGCGATCAGAGGCATATCATATTTTCACCAAGTGACGCATGATCAAGTCGTGATCACTGATCAGAGTCTTCAAGTTAATGCACAGTGTCCATTTCATCTGGACTCCGTTTCTAGATGCAAGACGTTGGATGTGGAAAGTTGTTTCGGATGCTCTATAGCTGTTTGATTGATAGTTGAGCAAATTTGTCTGGCATTAGAAGGCACGTCGAAGACGCGCTTTCTCCCTTATAGTGTCGCGATCTTAAGTTCTCGTTCATGTTTCGTGGAATTCGCAACAACGACAAAGTGTACGAGCACGATCGTAATTCGATTACCGAGTTGTCGATACGGATCTGTGTATGGACATCGAAGGATTGAAACATGAACTAGCTGTGAAATGAGAAACACACGTTTGACAAAAGATATCAGATGTGGAAAATAGCTTCGGATGTTCTGTAATTGTTTGATAGTTGAGCTAATTTGTCCGGTATTTTGAAGGCACATCGACGATGCACCTTCTCGTGAATACTGTTGCAATCTTAAGTACTCTTTCACAATTAGTTAAAAAGGGGAAACTTACTAAAAAAAAGTCATAAACTTATTGTAATTATGCGAACTCGCTCCTCAACTTTTTTTTTACAATTGAGTCATAAGCATTTTATATTTGTATCAATTCAGTCCATACGGTTAATTGTGACCAACCGGCGCTAACATGAACTGTTCATGGTGCAGCCAGTGTTGACGTAAATAATTTTTAATAATATTTTAATATATTTTTTCAAATTTTTATTTATTTTTTTAGTTTTCCATTTTTTCTTTTCTTTCTCTTTCTTTTTTTTTTTCTTCCCTTCTTCTTCCTCTAGCCAGTCTCCAAACCTTAGCAATCAGCTAGAGGCGAGGGCTGGCAAGGTTGACCTCGTCAGCCTTTGGTGAAGCTCACCCCTGTCAACCACTAGCGCGAATGAGTCTCGCTAGATCTGGCAAGTTCAAGCCTCACCTAGCTATGGTAAGACCAACCTCGTTCGGCGAGGGCAAGGGCGAGGGCATACTTCAGATGTCCCAGTCAAGAAGAAATAGTCGCATCCAATTACCAATTCCTCAAGCAATTGAGTCAAACAAGAGCAAGTCGAAATGGAGAGCGAGGGCATACTCCAGATGCCCTAATCAAGACGAAACGGTCACATTCAGTTACCAATTCCTCAAACGATTGATTCAAACAAGAGCAAATCAAAATGGAGAGAGAGAGAGAGAGAGAGCAATTCCCGAATGATGGATTACCAATCCCTCGCCAGGCCGTCGCCCTTGCCATGCCGTCGCCACACACTCTCCGTTGATGGGCAAGGTTGGCCTTGCCAAGGGCGGGCAAGGCCAATGAGGACCCGTGGCTAGTCATTGAGGTCTGAAGACTGGCTAGAGGAAGAAGAAGGGGAGAAAAAAGAGTGAAAAAAAGAAAATAAATCATAAATAAAATAAAATAAAATTCCAAAAATATTAAAATATTATAAAAAAAATTATCAACGTCAGCGTCGCCGGCTGTGCCACATAGAATGACAGGCATCCATATCAATTCAATCGGCCAAAATTGATAGATGGACTGAACTGGTACAAATACAAAAGGTTTATTACTTCAATTAGCAATGAAAAATGTTTAGGACTGGATTGATACGATTGCAATAGGTTTAGAAATTTTTTGGTAATTTTTCCCTTTAAAAAGTATAAAAATTGTGAATGAGAATGATCACAATTCAATTACCAAGTTATCAATACAAATATGCGTTTGGACCTCGAAGGATGAAACATGAACTGGCTATTAAATTAGAAACACATTGTTTATAGGGTTAATACCACGAAAAATCTCAAACTAGTACTCTTGTGACAAATTTACCCATAATTAATTTTTTACTATCAAAAACTCTAAACCAGTATACCAATTACAATTTTACTCTCCTCTAGTCTCCATTAAATTTTACCGATAAATTTTCGAATTGGATAATACATGGCAGCTAACGGGTATATCGATTGGGGTTTTACCATTTGTTTATCACATACGTATCAATTTTATGATTTTTCGTGATAAAAAAATTAATTTTTGGTAAATTTATCACAGGTGTATCAGTTTTGGGTATATGATGATATTAACCCTTATTCAGATCAGGGAATTTTCTATCCTAGTGTGTGCACGTTTATTTCCTTACCTTAACATAAATATCATTAAATAAGAACATTCACATATGTCCGATGAGTAATTACATAAGTATAACGGTTAGTGTTATATAAAAATTTAAGAAAGAGGATTGCATGTACTTTGGTTATGTAATGTGATTTGGGGGGATTTTTGTTTTGCACTTGTTTTGCTGAAAAAGTATCGATGAAATATATTTCAAAATACGAATGGATGACTAAATCCACAAAGGGGGGGGGGGTCTAAAAGGGTCATTTAATGATTCTTAGACAGAAAACAAAATGATGAGAGATTTGTAGATATTGAGAGGGAACCTAGTCATGTAAAAGGTACCGAAATGTAAATATAAACTAGAAGATAAAAGTGAATAACGGTCATTTCTACAAACTACGGTTCATGCATTTATGCCTACTATTTATAGCTAACGACAGTTGCAAAGAATTCAGACACATTTTAGGTGGCTCTTACAATTCAGCAACTCCTATCTACAACTGGTTACTCAACAATAACTGATGCAGTTACTCAATAATTAGATTTGCTTTGCTCCATCACGATTGCCATCACCAGTCATTTTATGGGATCTTTGGCTCTATTATTTGACAGTTGTGCTGATTTTCTCCAGTATGGTGCCTCTCCGATGGTTGCTTCCGAGACCGCCGGCTCCCACACTGGGACGGTTAATCATTTCCATTCTATTGATGGTTACGCCAATCGTGGCTTTTTTGTCGGTTGAGTCAACCCCCATTCGTCGACGCTCTACTCCAAGACTTAGCTATTTTCACATTGTATATGAATCTCCCTATGTTCTTGAAATACGATTAAAATCTAATTTTTCCAGGATCAATCTTGGCCAGTATTGGTTGGATTTGAAGAGAGTAAGAAAGAGATCGTCTTAAAAAAGAGAAATCAAAGCTGCGTTTGGTTGTCCGGATTTCTAAACAAAATAGGACTGGATATGATAGGATAAGAAATCCTGAGATTTCTTCATATCCTGTCCATTGTTTGGTGGACTGCGGATTTAAAGTCGGATAGAATAATTTTTCTTTTTTGCTATTCACGGGTCCGGAGGAGTTAGTGAAGGAAAAAAAAGCCGAGAAATTTTTTTGGTGAAAGCGCATAAGGTGTGGGGATGAAGATGACGGCGAGTGGAATGTAGCATTTTTAGAAAAATAGGCATTAGAAATTCTATCTGGATCTATCCCACCCCCAGATTTTTTTATCCGGACTATATCCAGTCTATATCCGATCTTATTCTATCCTGAACCACCACCAAATACAGGATAAGATAAAATATATCATATCCTGACTTTTATCCGGTCGATCAAACGCAAACTTTACCTGCCCAAACGACAGCGTATCATTTCCAAACGAGGATAAAAACAACATTTTGCAGCTTATTTTGCCCAAACGACAGCGTATCACCTGCTCCGTTTATCCACACTTGTGCGTCGCGCATATCATCGTCTTCGAACACGGAGCTGCGAGAGCAAGAAGAGAACCATCCATGGCTTCACCTTCGCCTTCGAGTCACCTCTCGCTCCTCTCCAAGCCTTCGCCGCCGCCGCCGACGCCGCCGCCACGGCCGCTTGGCCTCCGCTTCCAATTCCCGCCGAACCGGTCCGCCGCCGCGCCCTCGCTCTCCCGACCGGCCTGTTCCAGGTTCAGGTGCTCGGCCAGCCAGACGGGCTTCTTCACTCGGCTCGGCCGGTTGATCAAGGAGAAGGCGAAGAGCGACGTCGAGAAGATAGTTTCTGGATTCTCGAAGACCAGAGAAAACCTCGCGGTCATTGATGAGCTCCTCCTTTACTGGAACCTCACCGACACCGATCGCGTACTCGATGAACTCGAAGAGGTCCTTTCCTTGTAATTCTCTGTAGAGTTCGAAGTCCGTTACGGAAGGATTGACTTCGTACAGCTTGGTTATGCGCTTCGTTGAAGTAGTGCGATTCCTTTGTAGTGCGTAGAAGTACTGCTGTTTCGTGTATCGCTTGTGGAGAGTGTTCTGTTCAGTATTCTTTACCTTTCGCTATTGGTTTCAGGCTCTGCTAGTGGCCGACTTTGGTCCGAAAATTACGATTAGGATTGTGGATAGATTGCGTGAGGATATATTGGCAGGAAAGCTTAAATCGGGAGCTGAGATAAAGGTAGCTTCGATTGAAACAATCGGTTGATTTTTTTGTGAGTGCTGTCATCAAGTTAGATTTTTTATAGTTTAATTGGCTCTTTCACGAGCTCCGTTTGTTCTTGGTAGTATATCGGATTCTTCTCTGAAACTTGGAATCTTGATTTATAAGTTGATTGACATCGAAATTGACTCCTTGCATGTTCCATTACCATAGGACGCGTTGAAGAAGAGTGTTTTGGAGTTGTTAACCAAAAAGGGGAGCAAAACCGAACTCCAACTTGGTTTCAGGTTCGATAGTTCTTAAATGTCTGTTTCTCGCCACAAATTATGCTGTTTGTGTTCATTATGTTTTATCATCAGGAAACCGGCTGTGGTAATGATTGTTGGTGTTAATGGAGGTGGGAAAACAACTTCTCTTGGTAAGTAGTGTGGTTCCTTGCTTGAATTTCAACAGAAACCAGGAGGAAGTTGAATAAGCTGTATCCAAATGGAAGTTTCTTTGCAAAAATTGGATTTAATGAACTTTGAGTTGTTCTGTCATGTGCATTCTTTATCATTCTGCTGCTTGTGATGCTACATTCGTTTCTCCTACACTGGACTAACCTTAACCATTCTTTGCTTTCAAGAGACAAATACATTAGGTTCTTCTGTTCTCATATAAAAGGAGAAAATGCTGATGTCTTCAATTGCCTCCCTGCAGGAAAGCTGGCTAATAGACTAAAGAGAGAAGGAGCAAAGGTGATTGCCTCCCTGCACGAACATTTCTCTGAGATGATCGAACCTTGTGTCTTAGATTAAAAGTTTAGTGTAATTTATCTATCAAGGAGTACACCATTCATGTACAACATTCTAGATAAGCTGTGCTGTAGATTTCTTTCATATTTCATCTGCACCACCTGATGATGGGACATTGGCTTAGGTACTAATGGCGGCAGGTGACACCTTCAGAGCAGCTGCTAGTGATCAGCTTGAAATTTGGGCTGAGAGGACTGGGTGTGAGATTGTAGTGGCTGAAGGAGAGAAGCCTAAAGCATCATCAGGTAGACGATTGGAGTGAAAGAGTCGAATGTAGTTTTATTTGCATCTCCAGTTGAATTATTCTCTCTTATATGGTTTAAACTTGTTTGATGATGCTGACTATGATCTTTGAAGTTCTTTCTGAATAGTGCTCTCCCTGGCTGTGAAAAGAGGGAAAGAACAAGGATTTGATGTTGTCTTATGTGACACTTCCGGACGTAAGCACAATCACTGTCTTTTTTGGAGCAGTCTCTTGTGTTGCTTATATCTGGCATAATTAGAGGAGAGATGCCTGCTTTACATGTTCAGGTCTGCACACTAACTACAGCTTGATGGAAGAACTGATCGCATGTAAGAAAGCTGTTGCCAAAGTGGTTCCCGGTGCACCAAATGTATAATTCATCTTTTCATGTCACAAGCAAACCTTATTATTTATGGAATCTCTTCATTTTGTCTATTCCAAGTTTCTTTATCCATCTGCCTCTTTTCTAAAAGCGAAAAGAATGAACTTTTCCAATATTTTGGATCTAACAATGGCACTTGTTGTGGTTCTTTGTCATTGACTAATTTCTGAAGACCTTGTTTCAAATTTCACAGGAACTTTTACTGGTTCTGGATGGGACAACAGGATTGAATATGCTTCCACAGGCGAGAGAATTCAATGAAGTAATATCACGTTCTCATCTTTGAATTTAATAATACCTATACTTGTTTGTCACTTAAATGTACCGGCAGTGGTGGATTAGAGTCAAAGTTACGCAATTAACAGAAACAGAATGGGAGAAATGTCTTTTAACCATCACAGTTTTTCTCCAGTTCAAACTAATAACTTTTGTCTCTGAAAGATCTGTTTTCTCCCTCACGTGACATGTGAGGGAGAAATAGATGAGGGACATAACATGGAAGAAGTGTCTTCAAAGCCCTTAATTGTATATTATGTTTTAATGAATTGAAAGTTTCAAAGTCAGGAACCATAGAAATTATTAGGATATCTTGTTGATTGTTACAGGTCAGCGTTAAGTTTTGGTCACTTTTTGAGGGCCTGTTGGTGGTGATGGATGGTAGGTGGTGAGGAAATGCTTGGTGATAATCAAAGGGTCTTTTCATCTGCTCCTGCTCTTGCTTGTATTATCTTTTAATATAGTGGAGTGCTGAAAGTCAAGAGCCCTGTTTAGATATAGAGTTTTCTGTAGAATTCTGAGATATAGCGTGTTATTTGTTTGGTTCTGTTAGAGATTTAGACTGCTAAGCGTAGATCCAGAGATTCCTAAATAGGTCAATAGCGATCCCATTTCAAAATCCTGGCTTTTCCCTTTGATTGTTGCTTGTGTAACAGTCAACATCTGGCAGTATTAATGACTTTGATCCTGAACTTTTGCAGGTGGTTGGTGTGACAGGTTTCATTTTGACAAAACTTGATGGTTCTGCAAGAGGTGGCTGTGTGGTAGGTGTCAACTTTTGAATGCTTTTTGCGATGGATTCACCTGTCTGGCTTTTACCTCTTCAAATAGAAATGCCATAATTTTTAGCATGAGAATCACTCTGTTTTCAGGTCAGTGTGGTTGACGAGCTGGGCATACCTGTAAAGTTTGTGGGTGTCGGTGAAGGAGTTGAAGATCTCCAACCCTTTGATGCCGACACTTTTGTTGATGCAATATTTGCATGAGGTTTTAATGATGGTGAGTAATTATCGGACAAGGGCTACCGTACTTCCAATGTTTGACTAGAGCCATGCAATGCTAGGTTCTTCTCTACCAATTCCTTTGAACCAGGGCCATCATCTTTATATTGATTCTTGTTTCAAAATGATGTATACCAGTTTCATACTTTATTTCACATCCAGAGCCTGACTTTCTATCGTCAGAAAAATTCCCAATTGAATTAGCCACTGTCACTAGCTAATCCAGTCGTTGCCAGCTCCCATGTCTGTCTTAGGCAAGCTTTTCTTTTAGCATTTGAAAGTTGCAGCTTGCTATACTATGCTTCTACTTGTCATTCTTTTTTGGTCAATCGAGAAAGTATTTCAGGTCAATACCTTCTCTCTACTCCCGTCAGGCTAAAGAGAACCATTTGGTTGTTTGCTTGATCACCTATATTATCACATAGAATAGCCGCTTTTTCATTTGGTGGTGTTGGTAGTAGTGGTAGAAACAGCTGTATGGCGCTTTTTTATATGAAGGAATTGCAAATGGTCAATTTGAGGCAACAGATGGGTCCGTGAAAAGAAAACAGATAGCTCATTGATCACGGTTGACCCCTCTTCCTTCTTTTCTAAGCAAATCTCTCTCAGAAAATTCTCAATAGCTTCTTATATTACAGGTAGCCTTCTATCGTCTTATATCGCTAGAACTTGTTGAAGCTCATGTCACTTCCTTTTCTCTTGCTCACTACTGTGGTAACTTCAGATGGTTCAAGCTGAGCATGGGGACTTTATCAATTTCTCTGGCCAAACAAGGGACTCTATTGACAAGATTCACAGGAAATGCAACTGAGATTCTACCGATAGAATGTGAAAAGACTTCCTTCCCTGGGGTCCAGGAATTGCTTATGGCCTATGCGCGTTGAAGACCAGAGCCCTGCTTCTGGAGTTGGAAAGGTGAATAACGTTTTACAAACGATGAATCATTGCTTTCCCTCGCGTTTTCGTAGATTTCTTCAAACATCTTTTATCGGTCTGCGAATCCATTATTGGCACATAGCCAATTACTCTGCTATTCCCCTACGTGGGACAATCCATTTTGACTCGTTTTTGTAGTTTTCAGATTGTCATATTATCTCCTCTTGCCGTCGTGCTTATGTTAAGCAAGCTATCTCTGACCCTTTATATCGAATACAGACCGTCAGTATTTGTAATCAGCGATTTCTCGCTGGAGGAGGAACAATAGTATATCATTTAAGATGCGAGATGAAGATCCTTCTGATTTGTGCTATTTCTTCAATCATTAACTCGGAAAAGCAGTCGGTTTTGATTCAAATTAATTATTTTAACTAATTGTTTTTACGTATATTGTAAGCAAAAGTGCAATATGAACTAGCAAGAAGAGTGCAATAGCAATGAATAGAGAATATTTTTTACTTCTGTGATTGCATTGTTCCATTTGGCAATAACTTGGGATTGAATCCGGGAAAAGTGCCAAAAAAGTCCTAAACCTTTTGGATTTATGTCAATTTAGTCCTAACCTAACTTTTTTTTATGCAAATTCAGTCCTAAATCTTTTGCATTTGTGTCAATTTAGTCTTAAACCTTTTTTTGGTGTCAATTCAGTTCTAAATCTTTTGTATGGTGTCAATTTAGTGTTAAATCTGTTTGTCTTTATACCAATTCAATCTTTTCGGCCAAGTTTTGCCGGATTTTGCTAACATGGACACCGATCAGCAAGCGGCCAATCACCAGTGTTGATGTGGACAACTTTTAATAATATTTTAATATTTTTTTGAATTTTTATTTATTTTTTTCTCTTATTTTTCCCTCCCCTCCCTCGTTTCTCTAGTCGATCGCTGGATCAGCGATCGGCCTCACCGGCCACTGGCACGACCTCGCCAGCGACGGCGAAGGTGAGCCTCGCCATGGTTAGGCTAGCCTGGACCTCGCCAGATCGTGCCTTGCGCAGTTGCCAATGAGGTCAACCTTGCCGGTCCCTGGTGAGGCTCGCCCTTGCCAGCAACGGCGAAGGTGAGCCTCGCCATGGCTGGGCGAGGTTGGACCTTGCCAGATCTAGTGAGGTTGTGTGTCGCCCAACTACCGACGAGGCTTGACCTCGCTAGATCTGTCGAGGTCGGGTCTCGCCCAGCCGCCGGTGAGACTCGAGCCCTTGCCAGAGGCCTTCGTCACGGCCTCAGGTGAGGGCTCGAGCCTCGCCGGCGGTTGAGTGAGGCCCAACCTTATCGGCAACTGAGCGAGACACGACCTTGCTAGATCCGGCGAGATCGTGCCTCGCCTAGCCATGGCGAGGCTCACCTTTGTCGTCCCTGGCGAGGGCGAGCCTCGTTAGCCTCTAGCCTTTGGCCAGTCACCGGACTGGAGGAAGGAGGGAGGAAAAAAGAAAAGAATAAATAAAAATTTAAAATATTATTAAAAATTATCAACGTCAGCGTCAGTGACCGACTAGCGTCCATGTCAGCAAAATCTGGCCAGAAGGACTGAATTGGCACAAAGACAAAAATGTTTATGACTGAATTGGTATCAATGCAAAATGTTTATGACTGAATTAGCACCAAAAAAAGATTTAGGATTAAATTGGTATCAATACAAAAGATGTAGGACTGAATTGACATTAAAAAAATGTTTAGGACTAAATTGACACAAATGTAAAAGGTTTGAGACTTTTTTGGGGAAAATTGTCAAATCAGTCCTAAACCTATTGTACGACGGCCAATTCAGTCCTAAACCTTTTAAATTCTTGCCAATTGAATCCCTCCAGCCAATTTTGGTCGGCTGGCGCTGACGCGGCCGTCGGCCGACGCCGGTTGGCACCAGCCGTCCGGTCAACGCTAATGTGGCAATTTTTAATTATTTTTTTTTAAAATTTTAATATTTTTTTTCTTTTTTTTTTTCTGGTTTCTCCCCTTTGGCCGATCCGGCTACCGGCGGCTGGCCAGAGGGGAGGGTCGGCGAGGCCTTTGGTGAAGCTCGCCCCACCGGCGAGGTCAGCCTCGCCTCGCCTCGCCGTTGTGACCCAAGCGATGACAAGGCTCGACCTCGCCTCGCCCAGCCAGGGGCCAACGAGGCTCGCCCTCGCCGGTGGCCGACGGGGCGAGCTTCGCTAGAGGCCTCGCTGGCCCTCCCCTCTGGGCGGCCGCCGATCGCCAGTTGCCGGACCGACCAAAGGAGAGAAATCAGAAAAAAAAAAGAAAAAGAAAAAGAAAATCAAAATCAAAAAATTTTAAAAAAATAATTAAAAATTACCACGTCAGCATTGATTGGATGGCCAGCGCCAACCAGCCAAAATTGGCCGAAAGGACTCAATTGACAAGAATTTCAAAGATTTAGGACTGAATTGACAAAATTAAAAGGTTTAGGACTGAATTTGCTGCCGTATAATAAGTTTAGAACTGATTTGATAATTATCGCGACTTTTTTTATACTTTTCCCGATTGAATCCCATAGGGATGATAAAGTGGGTTTTCCTTCCACCTTTCAAGAAAGATGAGTTTCAATTGTTCGCTTTCTCTATGCAAAACCTATTATACCTATCAAATGTATTTCATTGAGATCTAATCAAATCACGATGTGATTTTCTTGTTCATGAATGGGTCTTTTTGTCAATTTGTTTAGGTTTATGCCCGACTCTGAGTAAAAGGAAACCCATCGCATCTCTTTTGGCACATATAGGACAGATGATGCTGATATTATTGCTCCGTTTATTTTGCAAAATATGATTGATTTAAAATTGTAAGCGATTTCATTGACTATTCTAATTTGATGATATGAATTTGAATAACCTCATAAAAAAAAAAGAAAATATAATTTCACTTGATCTTGTTTCACGCTCCGGCTTTTTGATAATTCAAATCTTTTTCCGGCAAAACAAAGGATATGATGATCAGGGGAGAGGATAAGCAAATCCCATACGACACAATAAATTTGACAAGGTGCGCTATACGTCAACTCAAGAGGCATACTCCTCTCCATAACATCAAAAGAGTACTCTTGGAACAAGCTAAGCATACTTCACATTTTCGCACAAGCTAACGGAGAATACTCTTGTTTAATGCTAAGCACAAACTACATATTGAAATATCCACTTAATGTTTCCTGCACGTAGCGTAAATCAATCTAATAAACCAATCTTGATTTGCATAATCTCATGCAACAAACCACTTTCATTAAAATTTCCCTAGAATCGCATATTTGACGATGGATAATTCTCAGCATAATCCATCAAGAAAGGCTCAATTGTTGGTAAAATCCCTAAAATTTCCAATTCTCTGACAAAGGGAAAGTAATCAGCACTAAAAAATCTCTCAGAACTTCACTACTCATTTACGCCGTTTGGAGCAAACTTACACATACAACAGCCAATAAAGCCAAACTATCAAAAAGTGAAACTGAAAGGTCGATGCTGAGAAATGCAGTTGGGATTCAGAATTGTCTTAATGCCATCAATAGTAATAGTTTTAGGTGGAGGAGCAGTGCGATCAACATGATTTGCACATCAAATATCTCTAAAATATGATAAGAAAGGTTAGATCAAGTCAAATAATTGCCCATATCAAGTATTGATGGACATAATCAGTGATGTGAATAGCAGAGGGTTTAAAACTAGAAGTAGACTAGACGATTATTGAGCCATAAGAACTGAAACCACAGACAAACTGCACTCCCTGAAGGATTTACATGGTGACGGCTGATGAATAAATCTTAAATGAAGACAGAGCTCCAGGACCATTAGATCCTCTGATACCGCGACAGTGAAAATATTCTATTGCCTTGCACACCACATTAATCTTGTTTATGTGTGTGTGTGTGCGCGCGCGCGCGCACGGCAATAACAACACAGAAAGTATATCCTCACTCTTGCAAGCTTTACAAGAAACAAATGGCATCTCAAGATACTCCTCTAACAGAAACAATATGGTTTACTTTCTACATTACTTGTTCCCAAGGACAAAGATTAATGGGGCAAAGCAAACTAAAAATCCAATAATTCCAATAATAACGCTTTTACTCCAATCATCATCCACATTGTACGATCATGAAGTGATACATCTGAGAAACCTCTTCCAAATTATTATTTAAATGAATAATGATGGTCCAATCATTCATGAAGTTCTATGAACCTGAATTTATTTTTCATCAGAAGAGGTTGACACTTCTAACCACATGAAATGCATCTTCCTAGGATGGTTCTACACTCTCAGGTGAATCGATGCTATTCAAGCAAAATATTGCAGAGTCCATCACTATATTCTACAGGAAGACATGTCCGCTAGAAAAATACACAAATTAACCTGTAATGTCAAATGGCAGGGCATATACCAGAATATGGCACTAGCAGAGTAGTAAATTATTGACATACCACAATGGCATACCATTGATGCTTGATGCAGCAGCAGGATTATTATCAATATTCCATTTAAATACACGGATTTTGCCTGTAATTTGCTACAGATTCTCACAACTTGGCAAGGGGCATATTAAAAAATGTGGCTCGCGTAGTGAAGGCAAGCTTTTCAGACTTTTTCAATTTGAAATTGACCTCAACTACAGTCACATTTCTTCCAGTCCTCACCACTGAAGCATCAATGACCAGCTCGGACTACACAAAATAGACAAGTTGCAAGTCCTATAAGCATCGATTTCATAAACTCGTCCGCAGTCAATAGTGGAGAAATTCAAAGTTGCAGATTAGTATCAAAAGTCGATTGAAAATCACTGACGAGGGAAAAGAAACATACATTTTGAGGGGCGGACAAGAGGTAAGAAATGCTCAATTCGCCAAGAAACAGTTCTTTATCCTCACGCATGACTGTTCTAGCGCAGCCAATTGCCACTCTCTCTGCAAGGGCAGCAACCGATCCCCCGTGCAGTCCACCATACGTGTTCTGCAGCGAAAACCATGAGAACCAACGAAGTTGTTGAAACAAGAGGGAAGGACTGAAATAGCGAACCACCGATGCATTTGGAAAATATAAGAGATTCATAGCCCCAGCTAATAGATTTACACGTGCTCTGCGATCACTTAAGCTAGTAGCTTCTTTGCAGTCGCAGAGCAAAATGAGGAATCATAGCATTAACTAGTGCCGAACTCAGTGGAACCATTATCATTCCATCTAAAATGAACTAGTGTTTAGTATCTATTATTTCGATACTGCACCACAGGCATAGACTAGCATTTCTGCCCAAGCTAAAAGCGCCGAATTGGTTTTAGATAGTCACACTGTGACACAGGAGATTCGGACACAGAACCACGTCGAAGTTATTCGAGATCTAACTAAGGCCGGTCATGCCTCCGAATCAACAGCGTTAAATCACAGTTCGTTTCCACAAGAGAAACGAAAAATCAATGAAGCAGAACAGGCAATATAGCAAGCAACCGAACACTTCCAGTTCATCGGATACACAAAACTTCGGCTCTAGAACAAAACGAAATCTCATGACCTCCCGTGCCAGTAATTTCAACAGTCGTATTTGATAAAACTCGCCGTACTCGAATCTTCTAACCAGGCAACAACGCGTAACGAAGCCGAGCCAATCACAACAATCGACGAGCAATCCGAGCAGAATCCAATCGTTACGACGACCGGAGAGCGTAAAGCGAAAGGAGAGTACCAGGAGAGGCGGTCCGACGGAGAGGAGGCACGAGACCTTGCCCCGCTGGACTCGATCGGCTCTGAGGGAGCTGCAGAGGAGGTCGGAGTAGCCGTCGGCAGCCGCGTACGGCGGCGGAATGGGATCGGAGGCGCCGGTCCTCTCGAAGAAGGCTAGCATCGTGTCCACGTGCTCGCGAGGGACGTCCGGCGAGATCTTCGCCGGAGCCTCGGTCGCCATTGTTGAGAAATGAAATAGAGAACGACAGCCTGCGTATACAAATGGAACGGGAAGAAGCTTTGCGGGCCTCTCCCTTCTTTTTTGGTCGGAGCTTTTTTATGAAACGACCGTCATAAATAGTCTGAATAATCTTCTATGTTCCGATTCTAATTAGGGTAAATGAAACAAATGACCTGTGAGCTTATCCGGTCCTTGAATTTTGAATTTATTTAATATAATGTCTGAACTTTTGATACATGTTCAACTCAGTCCTTAAATTGTACAAAGATATTTAATGTTGTCTCTAAACTTAAATTAATGAAAGAACAATATTGAACATTTTTATATAGTCATCCAATGACCATTTTAAATAAATTAAAAGTTCAAATATCATATTGCATATTGAGTTAGAGTTCATAGACCACACTGAACAAATTTAAAGTTTATGAACCACATTATATAATTAGTCAAAATCTAGAGATCATTTGTGTCACTATCCTTTCTAATTAATTGTGGCATTGTGGAAAATTTTTTTGAAAATTTTAGAAAAGGGGAAATTCCTCGTCCGGGTGATTGTCATTAGTTAAAATGACTATGAAAAGAAAATGCAAAGAAATAGAAAGAGTTATCATCATATGTGCTAATCAAATAATGTGAAACTTCGTATAGAGAATCATCTAAAAGAACTTAAAAAAATTCTTGATCCACAAATTAGTCCCTTCCAACTCCCTCAGTGGTCGAGCCAATGATGTTTCTCATAACGGGGTCGATTGTCGGAACGATGCCGGCGACCGGCGATGATGGAAACCGTAGCCGGGGTCAAGCCAACTTGCACAACGCCGATTTCCAAGGCCGCCAAAATTATCTAGACGATTAGCATGCGAGTCAAAGAATGTTTTATCCTATAACAAAATAATAGAACAACGCCATGATTGCAAGGCTCGCTCTTTGGACCTCCTTTCTGATTCCCACTCGAAAATAAATTGGCTGTTCATCATATAACAAAATATGGGACCTAAACATGTCCTTAAAAGACTTTATCTTGAGATCCTCAAGATGTAAAGCAACAAGAGAGTATTCCCACTCTTCCGGGAAACAAAAAGATATGGAGGGAGCGCAAAGCGTGCAAGCAATAGCATGTTAGAACAAAGAAGAGCCCGCCGTCACTGTATAATAAACTGATAGGCCTCGGAGGCCCCGTAGGTAATAAAAAAGAACAACCAAAAGGGATCCAACAACCACGACAGCAATGTGAATGTTAGTGCACAAAATCAGAACAAATTTCAAGCATCATCGGAACAAATGTCAAAATCCAGATACAAATATCTTTATGCATGCTAGTAAACACTTGCATTTCTGCACAAGATGGGGCGAAAGAAACCCATAAATTATCCGATTTATTCCCAAAAATAAGCGCTCGACACCCATAATCGCAAAAGCAGCAGTCAATCCATTGGCAGCATGTATAGTCCAGACCAGAGAGACTGTGACCTGTGAGGGTTGAACCAAATAATTTTGCTGTACTGTCGATAAAACGAATCTGCAAGAGAGGAGAAAATAGAGTAGGTAAATACAAAATCATTAGGCAGCCACCTATATGGCATGAACTCATTAACAGGCAAGACACGTACGAGATTATGCATGGAAATTATTCCACAAAACATGTGTGAATCCATTAGGACAAAATACAATCAGCTTAAGTTTTCTTTCCTTAAAGAGTATATGATCTCCCGTGACATATCAAAATTAATGCACAGATCATGCGATAACCACAGAAGCTAGGCACTTCTGTACTCTCTTATGCATACAGCTAAAGTGCAATATCAGATAAAAGGAATTACATTGTCATAGATCACTTACCCTATACAGAATTTACTGGGTCCGCCAATCAAGATATGGGTTTCATCAGCCACCAGGGGCAGTGGCTTCAGCAGCAGCATCAAATGCATTCTTTAGGTTCTTTCCAACCGATTCTATAGCCGAAGTTCCAAGCTTTCGAGACTTTGGAGGAGACGGGAAAAGTTGCTTAGGAATGTTCTGTTCAGTGCTGTTTGCAACATCAGTATCACAAACCAATTGGCACATGTTGTGAAAACCGTCCTTGTTTTCGCCAATGGCCAAGGTGCTGACTGTCTCGCTCGCGTGTTCTCTGACATTCGTTGATTGAACTTTCCGCTTCCTTATAATAGATGGGATGCTTTTGAAACTCTTTGCCGCACTCTTTAATTCGGAAATGCAGCTTTCAAAAGACAATTCTTGAACTTGTCTTGGAGGATCGGAAATGCAGCTTTTCAAAGATAATTCTTGGGCTTGTCTTGGTGGAGTCCATGAGAAATATGGACCCGTCGTGATTCCAACATGACCACTTGGAAAACTCCAAGAAGTAGAACATTTATTGTGATCTAGGATTTTACAATGTTTCATTCTGTGGTCCGGAGACTGGAAATTGTTGGGAGGAGTTTTAGAGATGGACAGAAAAACTCCTGTAATTGTGTGCACGGGATTACTAGAGTTGCGCTGCTCATGGGAATATGACAACTTTGCAAGATCCACGGAAGATCTGTTTAACACATCATTGACCCATAGTCGATTAACATTATCTGGAGGTTCCAAGTAAATATATGATCAATAAACTCTTTTACCTTTTGCCAGTTGATGCATGCGTACCGATGCCTCTCTTTTCGGGCACTTCTCTAAATGGAAGATGCAGAACATCGATTCCTTGATTCCCGGGAGATTTGCAAGTTTCGTCTACTGTAGAATTCAAATCAATCTGTTTTCTCATGTGCTGATTTCTGAGTTGATGTTCAACTCTCTTTCTCAATGAACAGTTCCAGTGATTTTTTATCATATTTTCAGTCCTGCAATTAGGCAAACAGAAAGACACTTAAGTGAACAAATCATACAGGGAATAAAATGCCAAATATTTGTAAGTATGGGCTTTAATATACCATGCGAAGGATATGAACCTCACTAACAGCAAAAATGAGGTTCTTCACCATCCAACAAAGGTGCAGCAGTCAAACAAGCAGAAAATGTGACTGATCTCATGCCAATTCGGACCAATCACTAGAACAAAATCGTGATTATTTCTAGCTTATGAAGAGCAGTTGTCTACTAGGGTAGTTGCTTTGAAAGAAGCTTACTGGCTATTTAATTGGCCTTATTTGAATTATTCATTAGAAATCAAAGAAATGCCTAATCTAGAAGTTGAAATTAATTTCGCCGTCTCTTGGTTTTCTACGCCTTAGTATCATCATCACGTAAAGGCTTTGAAGCCATACCTTCCTTTTAGTAACTTGGCTATTTCAGCCCACTTGTTGCCATACACCTTGTGAGCCTCAATAAGTGTCAGTTCCTCTTCTTTGGTCCATGCAGTTCTCCTGATATCAGGCTTTAGATGGTTATGCCACCTGAGAGAGCGATTTTATTTAGCTCACAAAAGAACGAAGTTTAGCTAAAGGAATCATGTGAAGTTCTTAAGAATGAGGCCATAAATTGAACATAAAAAAGTTTGTACTTCTGAAGAGTTAGCCATAGTTGTCGAATACCTTTCTCTACATTGCTTGCCTATGCGACCGGGCAAATGTTTCGCAATTTCAGACCAATTACTTGCGCCCTTCTTTGAAACAAGTGCAACAATAAGATCATCTTCCTGTCAATAGCAAAGATCAATCTTTGAGAATCTCTATGAAATTGAGGGGGGAACTGTATCCTAAATGAAGAGATATTTCTACTCGCACCTCCTTGCTCCAAGGTCCTTTTACAAGATCGGGATCAAGGACCTTCTTCCAGCGATGTAGGCACTGAACATCATTGCGATTTGGTACCCTTTCAGCTATGGTGGATACATTTCATTAAATGCTCAGTGCAAGAGATAGAATATAACGGGGACAAAGATTTGACTTGCGACCAATCATTAAGAATACAGAGGCGCAAAAGAAGAATGCTTCGGAAATCACTAAACAGAAATGAGAAGATTAGCTTACCGATCTTTTTCCAACTCTTGCCATTGTATTCCTGGACAGCAGCCATTAAAACTTTGTCCTGCAGATAAGAGAAAAGATATGCCAATCTGTTAAGGATGCAATTTGTCGAATCCACCATCAACATGAGAGATGAAGTTTCAACATGACACTGACAAGACATCATCAATTCGAGCCTTCTCTTTTTCATCAGTTCACTATGGGGCCAGCAAAAGATACAGAGAGAAGAAAACTTAAGAAGCATGTGACACTAAAAAGATTGCTTTACCATCAAAGTTCAAATTTGCATTGCCATTTCTGCGCTTAAGAGTCTAAGTGATTCTTGCCGAGAGGAGACCAATCAATTTATTATGCATCCCCATATGCAATAAAGAAGCCACCCAAAGAACAAAAGAACAAGGTAATATCTAACTACTAACCTCCTCCTCTGTCCAGCCTCCTATTGTCGATCGCCTTCTGGGTCCCGTTTCCCTCCTAAAGATAGAGAATCGATCAAGCAATTAATGTTGAGTGATTCGTATAACATGCTAAGAATTGTGTTGAGCATAATCGATAGTTGTCATCCATGTTGAATGTAAGACAAAATTTTCGACTCGGGGATGCAAAAGGATGAGGTCTAACAAAACAAGTCCACTTTCCTTAACTGTTCTTTCATATGTTTCTCCTCCTAAACTAATAGAAACAATAACAAAAATCGGGCAGAGACGAAAAAATGTTTGCTTGGACAATAAGTCATGTCATATTATCTTGAGCTTGGACCAAAAAATTGCGATATAATCATGTACAATTTGGAATTAAAAGCATAGGCAGTGTATATTTCTCTCCAATATCACCATGGCTAAGCCTAAAACAATTTTAAGCAATGCGATTTAAAGCAGTGCTCACAAGGAATATATACAAAACATAAATGCTAGCACATCCTATCTCGTCTATCGTTCGTCTTGCCCTCAAAACCAAGAACTTGCGAACAGTCGAGCTAAAAGCAGTTACAATGGTTGATCATTCAAAGGAAAAATGGCGATCACGAATTCTAGCCCGACATAGAAGGAATCGGCATCGAATTTTGTCTCCAGCATAGAAAAGAAGATCATATAGCGCAAAAAAACTCGATTGTCTGCACCATTAGAACATACCATTCTAAGAAACCAATCCGATCAGCATTCCAAAAATCTCATTTAACCGAATTTCGGGCAACAAAAAGGCAGAGCTAACTAAACAAGCACCCGGAGACACGACCGGAAACCGACCGTCTAACTTCGAATTCCCACATTACATTCATCCCTGATATTCGCATGCAAACGTTCATCTCATGATGCTGGAATTCCAAAACTCTGAGAGCGACGGAGAAAGAGAGCTGCTAACCGCGGGAGAGCGACGGAATCGAGAATTCCACGGACGCAGCTAATGTCGGGGCCACACTCCTTGGTCTCCACCATGATCATTACTCATTAGCTGCAGGCCATCCCCATCATCTCATATCCAACAACGACACGATCATAATAAAAAAAAAAAAAACGATGCTGTCGGGGGAATTAAAAAGGAACTCCAGACCCACAACTCTACCGATCTCAAAACAAAACAAAAAACAAAAAACAAAAAACTTTAAGCGAGAGACGGAGAAGAACTGAATGAAGCAGCAGCAGCGTCGTTAATAATGCCGACCCAATAACTCACTCCAGCGCCTCCCTCACCCTTCGCGGGGGGAGATTAAAAATCGGATCTTTATCGTCCATCAATGCGGAGCTCAGCGGCAAGCCATCGCCAACCTCCAAAACTTTATGAAGAGAACAGGAGGAGGAGGAGGAGGAGGAGGAGGAGCAAAATCAACGGATACGTTAGGAGTGCATGGAAGGAGAGAGAGAGAGGGAGGGAGGGAGAGAGTTACTGCAAATTTCCTCTGAAGGGGAAGCGTTTAATCAATTCAATCGCTTTTCTACAGGGAAAGGCAGCGAGAATGGCGTAACGGTTCCACAGAGAGAGAGAGAGAGAGAGATGGGAGATGGTGGGAGTGGAGGAAGTGAGCAGAGCGGTTGACGTGAAGGGTCAGGCTTCTGCTTCTTCGTCTCTGTTCAAGGAGGAGAGGAAGGAGAGAGCAGAGGAGAGAGAGAGAGAGAGAGAGAGAGTTAGCGGGAACCGAAGCTGAAGGAGAGTTCGTGAGGTGGGGTGAAAATAAAATATATAAATACATATATACCGCCCTTTCTTCAAGAAAATTTAATAATAATTCAAAATTAATTGGCCGATCCTCTTGAAAAAGCATCCCGAACTTTAGGTCCAATTTCAATTATTTATCCTGAAAAAAGGTTGTCGACTTTCATCCCAAGTTCGACTCCTTCGAGATTATCAACATCAGGAAGATGTTGTGTTGCAAACCCGGGGGTGCGGCTGGTTTGTTGATGAAAACGCGCATTAATGAACGCCGTGATGTTGATGATTTCGAAAAAATCGGTAGCGATTTGTGGTCGTATGGGTCAATTTGAGATTAGAGTGACATTTGGGGATTTTTTTTAGATCAAAAAAATTTGGTGCAGAATTGAATTGAACATAAACTTGAAATTTTTTTTTTAAGGAAATTGGGCTTGAAAATAAAATACCGAGTGTGATGAAACGACAGCAGCCTTTGAGTTGCATCTCGTTTTGGTTATAAGAAATTACAGTTTCAAGATTGATCTTCCGATTCTGTCACGTGTTATTTAACAAGTTACGCAATTTGGATTGTTTTGAGGGTGGATCTTAGCATTTGTAAGGAAAACACTAGATAAAAGGGGAAAAGGTGTGATTTGAATTAGCTCGAGATATAGATTTAGATTATTATAGGATTATGATAATTATTCAAATTAAGAACTCGCGAGATACTTATGCGATATCATTTGTAATCTTTTCAAAAATTAATTATCTGTATCGTTCGGTAATGCACTATCATTGCTCAATCTATAGCATGCGATGGGCTTATTACGGAGTTCTTGTGTGAAAAGTCTGATATTAAATAAATCCCTTTTTGGTTTTGCATTTTGGAATAGAAAGATGCACGTGGAAAACAGTTATCTACAACTTGAATTTTTCTGCATGTTCGAGTAGTTTCGTTATCTTTCATTCCGCGAAAGATGATGAGTGGCGAAGTTATCGCACGACGGATCGTAGATTTCTGTTCTTACCCAGCAGCAGAGGATCAACCTTCACCGTGGGTTTGAAATATAGTTCTATAGTACACAATATCAACCTTAGAATCCCTAAAACTTATTCTAAATCAAGTCGACTTTTGATACTTAGCCTCCGTTTGTTCCGTAAAAAATGAATGATTTGAATAATGTTTTTTCCTAAAACAATCAGTTGTATCTTTTATGAAAAATGACCAAGCAAAAAGTATTTTCATTATTCACAAAAATATTTAGACATAAATAATTGTAAATAATGAAAATATTTTCTCTTAACTAATTATTTCAAACGATACAAACAACATTTTTGTAGGAATTTGGATGATAAGAGAAGCGGACGGAGTCTTAGAGCATGATAAGAGAACCAAATTTGGATGGTTTGAGTATGAAGGGCAGGATTAGTTCATAAACATCTGCTACATCTGCTTGTTTCCACTTCAAGAATGCGTTTGAGCAAAATATATAAAGCTACAACTAGTAAGTTAGAGGCTAAGACCAAAAAAAAAAAAAAAGGTTAGAGGCGATCACAGGTCTAAAGGACTGATGAGCCCGACAAGCCCGCTCGTAGTTTAGGAGGGCTTGGAGAATGCCTTTCAGCATGTTGAACAAGTTCACCGAGAGGCCGTTACCGGACAGACGGTTCCATATTAAGCCCCGAGCTTTTTCTACGAGCCGAAACCCGTCCAAAGCCACCCGTCAATCAAGTCTATACTAGTATTGATCGCCGGAACAAGCCAAACAGGGAGCAACTCAAAGCTACTAATCATCAGCCACACATGAAACAGAGAAGAATTAGAAGCTCGAAAGAGGAAAATGTTGATCCACAACGGGGCTAAATGATTTAGCATCAGGTACCGATGAAGCCGCCCAAGATTGAAACTAAATGTTTCACCAGAAAAACGGAATAACGAGTTACCAAGGGCCTATTCCTGTTCCGCCCGTCAGAATCATTCTTCATATGTAGCATGCAGAAATTTCAAGCTAATTGGAAGTTAGGATCCGAAATAGTCGATAATTCAAATAAGTCTACCCAGAGCAAACCAAGCTCCAGAACAGCATAAAGTTTCACCGGAGAATCTTATGTCTGATAGAACAAGTTAAAAAGCAGGTAGGGTAAATGACATGGTCCCCATTAATAGAGTTTCTTCTCTTATTATTGAATAAGTCCAAGAGATGGGTGGTCGAAAGTCTCGGCAAACACTAATAGAGATGTTAACTTCAGGTCGCCTTTGTCCTCAGTTGCCCGACAGTTGGACGAGCGCTCTTGTTTCTCTTATTTCTCCTGCGATATTGATGCTCTATGTATGGCCTGCTCGGCTCCATGTAATATTGGATTCCACTGTCTATGGCAGAGATGGTAGGTTCCTCACCTGCTTCAAACCCAACTTGGAAAGACAAAATATTTGCTTCAAAAGCCCAGTCACAATTTGTCTCCCTTGAGCCCCCTTCAAGTGGAGTATACTCTTGAACACCACCATAATCCCCCATTGGAGTCAAGTCCATTGAGCTGATGTTCACCTCACCTGCAGAGGCGGTTTATACCATAGGAAATAGAATTAATGAGTTCGTATGGTGAACATATATAATTGCAAAGGCATTGTCAACACATATATACTAATGCAGCTCCTTTTCCCACTTCTATCATTGAGAAGTTGGATACTGTAAACGAGATTAAGTGCGATTCCATTTACATAATCCTTGAACCTGCAATGGCCACATCGTGCACATGGCTAGTCACCATGCATTCTACTAATGAAAAGAATTATTTCATCACCGCCAGATTCCAAGTCCTTAACTCAATACTACGAGGCCAAAAACCAGTAACGAACTTGCAGTTTGAGTGAAAGTAAGATCATAAGATCTAAGTTCGGCTATGGCAAGTGAGGTTGCTTCATAACAGCTTCCTAAATCTTACCTGATATTTTCGAATTACAAGTACTTTTTGGATCAGACACTTACTCTCATTGATGGCCCCTAATATGGAGCTCTGGCCTAGGGAAAGCTGCTCTATAGCTGGTGGGCCGTAGTTCTTCCTTCTAGGAGGAATTTTCTCTCTTGTTGGCGTTCTCCAAATGCTGGTCTGACCTACAGCTGAAAAAGTTCACGCAACCCTTTTAGAATGAGGAATTTCATCTCACCGACTATCATCAATTCTAATCTCTAACCTGGGGAAAGCTGCAGATAACCTTCCCTCAGCCTTTTGGGAGGATGTTCTACTCCCAATGCTGACTTCAGGTCTTTGGAGTGATCGCCCCCTGATAAATTTTATACAACCTTTGTCAGTCACTTTTTCGGTTAGCTTTTCAATCTTACCTGCAACAAAAGATCTTAATCTCTAACCTGGGGAAAGCTCCTTCAGATCTGGCAGACAAGCTTCCTCCCTCCTTTCCGGAGGAAGTTCTACTCTCATTGCTACCGTTGGGACTTTGGTCTGATTAACGGCTGATAAGTTCATACAATCATATTCAGTAACCTTTTTTGGTCGAAAATTCAATCTCATCAACACCCATTAATATTAACTTCTAACCTGGGGAAAGCTCCTTCGCATCCAGCGGGTATGCTTCCTTCTGCCTTTTAAGGGGAATGTTTTCACTAATTCCAAACTTCGGAACCTTGATCTGACCAACAGCTGATAAATTTCATGCTTTAGCTTTCATAAATTTTGAGATAAGAGATCTACTCCTTAAGACAGCAAATGTTTTTGAGCTCTAACCTGAGGGAAGCTGCTTGATAGCTGCTGAGCCAGCCCCCGTCCTTTTGCGGTAGACCTTGGTCCGATCGACAGCTGATCAGTTTTGGGCAATCGTTTTCAGTCACTTTTTAAGTCGAAGATTTCAATCTTATTGACACACATCAATATCAATTTTCTAACCTGGGAAAACTTCCTCTGGATCCAGCGGGCATTCTTCCTTCCATCCTTTAGGAGGAAAATTTCCACCTATTCCAAACTTCAGAACCTTGTTCTGGCCAACATCTGATAAATTTCATGTGACGTCTTTTCAGAAACATTGAGATAAGAGATCTACTATTTGAGACAGCAAATGGGTTTTGAGCTCTAACCTGAGGGAAGCTGCTTGAGAGCTGCCGAGCCAACCCCTGTCCTTTTGTGATAAACCTTGGTCCGGTCGACGGCTGATCAGTTTTGGGCAATCGTTTTCAGTCACTTTTTAAGTCGAAAATTTCAATCTTATTGACACATCAATATCAATTTTCTAACCTGGGAAAACTTCCTCTGGATCCGGCAGGCATTCTTCCTTCCATCCTTTAGGAGGAAAATTTCCACCTATTCCAAACTTCAGAACCTTGTTCTGGCCAACATCTGATAAATTTCATGTGACGTCTTTTCAGAAACATTAAGATAAGAGATCTACTATTTGAGACAGCAAATGGGTTTTGAGCTCTAACCTGAGGGAAGCTGCTTGAGAGCTGCCGAGCCAACCCCTGTCCTTTTGTGATAAACCTTGGTCCGGTCGACGGCTGATCAGTTTTGGGCAATCGTTTTCAGTCACTTTTTAAGTCGAAAATTTCAATCTTATTGACACATCAATATCAATTTTCTAACCTGGGAAAACTGCCTCTGGATCCGGCAGGCATTCTTCCTTCCATCCTTTAGGAGGAAAATTTCCAACTATTCCAAACTTCAGAACCTTGTTCTGGCCAACATCTGACAAATTTCATGTGACGTCTTTTCAGAAACATTGAGATAAGAGATCTACTATTTGAGACAGCAAATGGGTTTTAAGCTCTAACCTGAGGGAAGCTGCTTGAGAGCTGCTGAGCCAACCCCTGTCCTTTTGAGATAAACCTTGGTCCAGTTGACGGCTGATCAGTTTTGGGCAATCGTTTTCAGTCACTCTTTTGGTCGAAAATTTCAATCTTATTGACACATTGATATCAATTTTCTAACCTGGGAAAACTTCCTCTGGAGCCGCCGGGCATTCTTCCTTACATCCTTTAGGAGGAAATTTTCCACCTATTCCAAACTTCAGAACCTTGTTCTGGCCAACATCTGATAAATTTCATGTGACATCTTTTCAGAAACATTGAGAAAAGATCTATACTGTTTGAGACAGCAAATGGGTTTTGTGCTCTAACCTGAGGGAAGCTGCTTGAGAGCTGCTGAGCCAGTCTCTGTCTTTTTGCAAGGAGCGTTGGTCCGACCGACGGCTGATCAGTTTCATACAATCTTTTTCAGTCACTTTTTTGCTCGAAAATTTCAGTCTTATCGACACACATCAATATCAATTTTCTAACCTGGGAAAACTTCCTCCGGATCCGCCGGGCATTCTTCCTTCCATCCTTTAGGAGGAAATTTTCCACCTATTCCAAACTTCAGAACCTTGTTCTGGCCAACATCTGATAAATTCCATTTGACATCGTTTCAGAAACATTGAGATGAGAGATCTACTATTTGAGATGGCAAATGGGTTTTGAGCTCTAACCTGAGGGAAGCTGCTTGAGAGCTGCTGAGCCAGTTTCTGTCCTTTGGCGAACAACTTTGGTCTGACCGACGGCTGATCAGTTTCATACAATCTTTTTCAGTCACTTTTTTGGTTAGAAATTTCAATCTCATTGACACCCATAAATACTATATTCTAACCTGGGGAAACCTCCTTTGAATCCGGCAGGCATGCTTCCTCCCAACTTTTAGGAGGAAATTTTCCACTTATTCCAGACTTCAGAACCGTGATCTCACCGACATCTGATAAATTTCACGTGATATCTTTTCAGAAACTTTGAAATTAGAGATCTACACTTCAAGACAGCAAATGGTTTTTGAGCTCCGACCTGAGGGAAGCTGCTCAAGAGCTGTTGATGTAGCCCTTGTCCCTTTTCTAGGAACTTTTCCTATAGTTGCTGGCTTACAAACTTGGGTCTTAGCATGAGAGCGACCTCTTCTCTTACCTGATGATTTATCAGCATCAAAGTCCTGCAACATTTTGACCTCATCTCCATGTCATTGCTTCAACAAACTTTTGCATAAGAAAAAAAATTGGATGTCGAGGAAAATAAAAAGAAAAGAAAGTCTCAAGTTTGTTAAGAAACAAATGTTAAACAGATGTTCTAGCACCCAAAGGGTACCTCCATTTGGCAAGGCCATCCACAGAGGAAGCCTGGGACTGAGGCCAGGTTTCTAACGGAAGTAACTTTTATTGATTGTTGAACTGATTTTGTGTAAGGTTGTTGAGATCATAGTCAGATCAGATGCATGGCCGGTAATGGGAGAGTTACTATAGGAAAGAAGCCTTGCGAAGTGGCTCCAAGTTGATGGTGGTTGAGCTAAGTAATTGCAGATAAAAAAGTTGAGAAAAAGATGATATAAGCGATAACAAAATGGAGATGCATTGCAACGAGGTGCTTGTGTGGAGTTGTGGGTGTCCACAAGGAGGTACTTTTAGTACACTACAACCTCTCTGTTAAGTTTTTCCCATCCGTGTTACCAGATCACATAGCCAAGTGAGGATAAAGAAAGCAAACTGATCATCCAGTCCGTAAATACATTGAGAATCACAAGGATCATATTCACTCCCCCGGATTTCTTTTCACACTTATTTTATAGATATAATTGCAGAAAGGTGAGTCCAATTAGAGCAACATTCAACAGCTGATTGGGTCTCCAAAGCAATCATACTGGATCCATGACCCATGATGTATCAAAATTTAGAATCTACAATGTGTATTTACCAAAAAGTCATAGCTCCAACGCCATTCAGCAACACATATACCAAATAGAGAAATTCCTTTAATATTTAAATTTATCTGAATCTTGCCCTCTACTCCTAGCTTATGCATTTAAACGGGCTAGAAAGCAAAGATGCAGTATCCAGAATGGTCTTACATCATATGAGTTCTTGTTTGTACTCCTTCCCCTCAACTACAGAAGAATGTTTATAAATGAGGCCTATGCTCCACCATATAACAGATAGGTAACATCTCATCCCACAGATTAAAGCAACCCCAAAAAAGAAAAAAAGAAAGGGCGAGAGTAGCATAAGAACCCCATACTCACCGGCGCATAGATGGAAACTTTAGCTTTTTTAGCATATTTCACATAGTGCATAAGGGCTTTATAAGTTGAAAAGATTTGGCCTGTGGCAGGACAGAAGTAATGCTGTCATAGAGAAAACATTAAGCAGATTAGCAAGTTTAAGCAATACCAGATGACACATAGATATAGAACTTTCTTCCATTAAAATAGTTTCACTAAAACAAGTCAAATAAACTGCAAAGGTAATGAGTGAGAAACAGCAAAAAGTTAACAACTGAATGACCAATGGACGAGGCATTTGCCTCCAAAGTATGAGATTCGGTTTGGAGACCTTTGATGCCAACATGTTCCATTCGCTCCAGGGGGCAAGCCTTCAAAGCAGAAACAGAACGACAAGAAGCAAAAGTACTGAAAAGTTGATCACAACCTGAGCACTTTTGCAACTTCTACTGTTCTAGCTTATAAATATGTACAAAAGTTTTCCCAACTTTACAATTGTTTAACACAAGTTATTTGATGGAATTCATCTTCATTGCAGAAGCAATTAATTACAGCCAAGTCAAATTTAAGGAGTCGTTTCATTAAACTTATAATCCTGAAAGCACACTGCAATTTCTCAAAAACCCAAAAGAAGACTTTCTTAATAATTTAAAACACATTTCAATTGTTTAGGAGAAAAGCCTACAGTAACCACAATTGCAACAGAATATTGCATTACAAAAGGGTGATTGCAGCACCAAGAGCTAAAGAAACACCATATGGACATTGGTACAGGAAGCTAACTTGACAAGCTTCTTTCTTGAGTGTCTAGTTGATTAATTCCATAGCAATATTCACATGCATCAAACTACTGGTTAGAAGTACTATGCTGTGTAGATTCAGAGCTGTCCTATCCGAAAAATAGAAATAACAACATAACTGCAAAATCTTTTCTACCATGATAAGGAAAGGAAATGTACCTTAGGTTAGCAAATTTCGAGCCCAAGAAATTACTCACTACATGGACAAAGTAAGACATGTAGATAAATAGCCCAAATCTGGGATTGTCTAAACTCTATAGCATGGGGAATAGAAACTGTGCATTTTGACTAGCCCTAATACACGCACGTGTCTATTTCCTTTAACTACAAGAACTCTATGATCATTTAAACTAGCCTAATTGCAAGCAATTAGGTGAAGTTCATTGAGCCAATTATGCCAGTTCATTCAACTACTCCAACCCTGTAGGCCACCCATTCAAATCCAACGACTGTGTGCAGATTGTCGCCTCAATACGCTACAGCCTAGACTTAACCAGTTCGTGGGGCTTAAGAGGTGTTCAATGGGCCTCTAGATAGCCATGCTCCTGCAGCCGTGCCCCTTGGTTATGAAAAAAAAAACAAAGGAAAGCTGTGAAAGTTGTCATAAGTCGCTTTGAGGTTTGAACTATGTGAGGACAAAAATGCCTGATGTGAGCTCAAGTGGAGAAAGTGCATCTATCATTGCCGCGATTGCAAAAAGCACAGTTCTGATGGATATTCTCAATTGACTGGAGCAGAATCTTCTGTGACAGATATGCAAAATTGATTAGAATAAAACTTAAAGCATACACTCATACTTTCTGCTCTTCATTTGAAGCTAGGTTGTAGGAGTTAATACTTAAGAAAACTCTCTCCACAATGTCTTCGATATTGTCTTGATTCCTCCAAATGCATATCTTGATTATTAACTTATGGGACCTTTTGTCACTAGACCTAGATATATTCCAATAAGATTGCATCATCTACATTCTGGTATATCCGCTGCAACCAGGGCAAAACTCTTAAAAAGTTGCCGTCTTCAGTGTGTTCACGTGCATGTCATCATACTCATTCTTATATAGGAAAGTAAATGATTGACTTCAAAATGTTAAAATTTGATTCTCACATTACTGAATCACTGATCTATCATGACTAGAATTTAGAAGGATCTCATTAGGATATCTGCATTACTACTTACATATTCTCAGCTACAGTTTCATTTAAATCAACAAAACAGTATACATTTAGTACAGTGCAATAAATCGCAAAAAAGCACCCGTTATGAACTATGATATGCATGGCCGCAGTTCAAACTCAAACACATAAGGTAACCAAATATTTAACTGGCACCGAATAAAGCATAACAGAATAGAGTAAGCTAAAAAATTGAGGTCTCGCTTTTAGGTCTCAATAAGTGTAATTAAATAGTAGGCTGATGACTGAATAAACATTTTCAATGTAAATCCTATTGTGTTCAGGAGACTTCGATTTGCAAACAATCAACTGACTTTATTGTGGAAGTATTGCCCACACTAATTTAACAGCCAACAGGAAATCACATCACCCGCACATCCTGCTCAAAAATTGAATGTGGGTCTACAATTGACCAAAATCTAACGTTTATTTTCTTATTCCTTTCTCTTTTAAAGCCTAAACAATTTAAAAATTTACGACCTTGACACTTTCAAGGGAAATATTTCTTTTCCAACAAAATTTGCTTAACTAAGAATCAGTTCACACAAATCTAGGTTTATGGAAATAATCCTCCATAAGTTGCATAAATTCAAGTTTCAATAATCAGAAAACCAAATTGAATGCATTACATGAAAAAGAAGACTCAAGCATAACTGAAAAGCATAAACATGCTCTACAAAGCAATAGATCTTTTTTATTTTTGCAGGGGTCGGGCTACAAAGCAATGGATCTGACCAAACACACCATTCACCAAAAGAATATTGATCAAGGAGGGACCTTTGCATGCCAATCCATGCAAGCAAAATATATTAATAAATGAGCATGGCGGTCGATCAGGAATGTCCATGGTCAATAGGGTATCATTGAGAACAAACAGATTAAAATGCATAGAATTAGGGTACAGGTTTACCGAAGCATCAGATCCACGCCGGACCTTTGGCTTAAAAACCCAGCCATCAGGGATGATTCTAGATCTATGAGAATCAGCCATACCAGGCAAAAAGCAGATTTCCTTTACCACCAGTCAAAGCTTTCTTCTTCGCTACTTCCTCTGTGATGAATTTTCACCCCTCTTTCAAAAATGTCGAGGCACTGTTAGAGGAACGCTTAAATATCATATATGCCTCGCGACCACGTGTTCCCTCTTTCTCCATCTGTCGTGAATGGTAACCCAAAACATGGTATCCCAAAACATGCCTTTAAAGGAAAAAGAATTTATCCATCGTATTTTCCATTTTATTTCCAGTATTAATTAGATTTTCATTGAACTTGATATGGTGAAATCGGGAGAAAATGGACAGAAAAGGGGCCAAGCTCATATTTAATTTTCCCGGAAGAAAGATAAGCGAACAACAACTGAAGATATATAGAACTACCTTGATTAATTAAGAGGTTTGACAGCGGCAGCCAGAAAAGCCCATGAAAAAATGAGTGAAAATGCGGATATCCAACACAAACCACCAACATCAAACCAAACAAGTGGCAGCCATGCATACCAACAGTCAGAGAAAATGCAAACTGAAAAGATAAAACTTCAACGAAGACATTCCATTTTGGCACAATAATGTCACTAAGGATCCTTTACAATCTACTACTAGCCAAACATTTAAATCAAAATATAACTCATCAAACTTGATAATGATAACAAAAGACCATTAAGTAACAACCATGTAAGAGCTTCCTAAAACTTTTCCAACCTCAGACAGAGCATTGATCAGTTATCCAATATACCGACCAAGAGGGGGATGAAAAGCTTCAATGCTGACTTTGCTTGAGAGAAAGCCCCGATAGAAAGCTCCAATATGTTTGAATTGCCCATGAAGGCAGCACAAGTAGACCTCTTATTATGCCAGAAGTATTCCAACCTTATATGATGTACTCCAGATAGATATTCCACTACTTCAGCTATTCCTCAATCAAGCGAGAGCTCCTGATGCGTCTTGCTTTAGAAAAATTGAAAAAAAACTTAGTTCCAGATTGTTTGCCAGCCAAAGATCTTAGGCAACACTAAATTCACCAGTCCACACCTAAAAGGACTTAAAATCAGCACTTTGATTGCATCAGACAGACACCTACAGCATGTCCATCTATGGTTACTAGGAGCAACAAGAAACGAAACAGAATTACTTGTCAACCCAAAGTCATGGATCACATACCAATCTTCATCATGTGTACTATCTCAACTTGTTCTAAGTCCTTCAGTATTGTTAACCCTCTCAAGCATAAGAAAAGATGATTATCAACACTCAACATGCGATGGTTCTTCAAGCCATTCCAGTCAATGATTCTCATGACCAAGTTTTCTATAAACAAATCCATTTGTGATCTGCATCAAAGGTTCATGAGACTGACTAAAATCAAAGGCAGTCATCATCTGATATTTTCAAAGGAACTCCAATTAACCCTTGTCCATCAATTTTGCAAACAGTGAGAGCATAAACAAGCCTTTCACCACTCAAATGTTTCAAGGATCTTTTCTTCATTCATATTTTTTTTTTGCAAATTCAGTCGAAGTCAACTTATAATCTTGTCACAACCAAGAGGAGAAATCTAAACCCAAGCAGCGAGAACTGAGAAGGGCTTCCATAAGAAGCAGTGGTAGTGCTGACTGCTGAACAACCATCATAAGGAATTGGACAGATCAGGAAAGAAAATAACTACAACTATAATCTGAGGATCAAGTATTGATTTTATTGAAACATCCTTACATCTTTCAAAGGTAACAAAAGCCTGATCCTCTCCTTACCTTATTTTAATTCGTGACACCAACCAGAATCAGAACCGTCTCGGCTCCCAGTAGAGAGATATGTCATTGTCATCAGAGACTGCACAGGTTAATATATAGTCTCGAGTCTATAGGACCAGAGAACTCAGGCTCATTTTGGACAGAAAAATTGCAATAACGCCTGGTTGAAGAACTAGCAGGCTTAAGGGGAAGTAAAATTCCGTTTGCAGCAGTAATAGCAGCATTATCTTCTCCTTCTCCACACTCTTCTCCCAGAGGGAAGGAAAGAATGTCTCCCAGCATATTTCTCTTATCTCCGCTGGACGGACTCAATACTTCACTGCGACAAATACAAGAAAAATGTAAATAACAAACACACAAAATGCTGATCATGAGAAGATATTGTGATTTTTCTTTTGACAACTAAGATCATGAGACTAAGCTCAAAGAATTGCACATTATTCAAGTTGCAAAACAATTTCCCAAAGCATAAACTTGGATGACTACACGAATAGATCAAAGTTCACAACACGCTATTGCAAATTACAACTGCTTAAATTCTTTTGACAAGAAGGACGCATGAGCTTCACTTATTTACAGATCACTTTCTAGTTCAGCTTCACCTGAGAACCCTAACTTCCAGTACAACGTTGCTTGAGAAATCTGCCTTTTTACATGAATAGTCCCGGCCAACCTTTTGTGGGCCTTGTCTTTGATACTGCAACTACGGCTCTAACCCATGAAGCATCATCTTTGCCCACACAACTTCTCCAGTTTCTCAATCTCCAAGACGGTGAAAACCTCCTCTCTTCTTCCAACGACTGATAAATCAAAGCACACGGAGACTGTGCAAGCCAAAGCTCTAATGGGAAAAACACACGCACACCAGCAGCAGCAGCGAAAACCTCATCCGAAGATCTCTATAGAACATCGACTTAAACTAGGAGCATCTGGTGATAATGAGATGCATCCAGCATGCAATACACGTACCAATAAGCAGATGAAAGCTATGGTACGCCCGTGAATGACAATCGCGAGCATGAAATCCATTAACAGAACGAGAAGACGAAGTTCCGAGAGACGTACGCTCGCGATGAAGACCTCAATTTCCGTCTCCAAGGTCCAAAAATGGCGGCGGGAAGAGAGAGCTGGAGCCACCGGAGAGCAGACGATCGAACTCCATTGCACTCGCGAACTCCGTTTGCTTCATCGGATTCATCAAACCCTCTTCGATTGCGGCCGCCGAACCCAATCGTAGGGAGATGGGCCGAAGCTAACTGGTGATTTCTGCCCGTCTCTCGCCGCCTTCCTTCCTTCCTTCCTTCCCAATTGCTTTGGTTGCCATGAGAGAGTGCATAACAGCTTTTTATGAAGAAACAATGGAAACATGAAGGAATGGTGTATATTTGACACCACGGTGATTACTTTGTTATCTGTGATAATATGTTGAATATAGGTAATAATTTTAATTATGGCTCTAATTACAATCTTCAAGGTCGATTTAGCCTGAATGCAGTCACATAGGCGAACCCTTTATTCATCTTCTAATTCATTCTAAACTGTTCCAATTTTTTTTTTTGATTTCTTGATGCGCATGGTTGGCGAAATCTTTTAATTTACTAGTAACAAATCGGTCGAGCATCGAAGCCGGTAAACCACTGACACGGGAGTCCCCAAAGCACGAACAACTGTAGTGAGCTTTATAAAGATGGTCCAGCGGTTATCGAATATTTGTCCAATACATTATAAAGGTCATAGCACTCCTATGCACGATTGGAGTTTTTACGGGAAAAGCTGTATCAAACAACCTCTTCATATCGAAGAGAGACACGGATACCAAAACCGATTCTCGGGTAGCTCATGGGGATATAGCAGGGCAAGTTTTTATATATCTATGTTGTCAGTCATATAACAGTTTGGCTTGTAAGTCTGATCAGCCGAGAAAAAGAGATTCAGGATCATGGCAAATGCAAGACAGAAGCATCATGCATCTCATGACTAGTAGGACTGGATGCAAATTTTGCTCAGAATGACAACAGTGGCTATGCAGGAACCGGCACTCTTTTAACAGGTCTATGGCCATCCCTCCATCTCCATTGCAAATGGAATACAAAATTTGATTAGAATCATATAGGATGAATAGATCTTACATGCTTTTGGTATTATTTACACCCCTAAACCAATTTGATTGGTAGTACAGGATTTCAACGTAGTCAGTACAGAGAAACTTCCCCGAATTTCATCATAGCATTCACCATATTAACTTCTTGAGCCTCTCTTTCCGGGAGGTGTGGGCAACCCAAGATCCTTACGCAACTCTTCATCTGGTTGCAGGCTGCCAGGAATAGCACCAAATGCTCGTCGTGACATTTCGTAGCCGGAAGCCACGTAGTGCAAATATGCAGATGCGTCTTCCATTTTCCTCTTGAAATTCAGTGAAGTGGACATGAAGTTGTTGGAAGTAGTTCTGGACAATTTACTTGCAGATGCCTGATCCAACTGAGCAGCCTTCAGAAACCGTTCCGTGGCGGCCTCCCACGATAACTCGTAGCTTAGAGCATCCGTCATCTGGGCGGGTTCTTCACTCAGTGCCTTTTGAGTGGCATCCATGAATCCTTTGCCGTCGTCATATGTCCGGCAATTTGGAAACTGCTTAAAGAAGTCATTTGATGGATGATTGGCACAGACAACCCACTTCCCCATCGCAAGTGCTTCAGCTGTGGTCGTACAGACTACATCAGTGGTGCTTGGATTCAGGAACACCTTATAACTGGATGATAGAAAAGGAACTCAGTGAGTTTGAATTCTTCAGTTTCCAGAGCAATCAGGAAAAACAAATCGATGTGAGATAGCTCCTTTCAATAGCTAGACTCAATATTCACTTACCAATGACAAGATCACCTATTCACTGAAAGATAATTTAGCCATCATATTCGAAACGAGTTCTTTGAAAAAATCATACTTCAACCTACTTGTCGCATAGGAAAGGAGTATTACTCAAACTAATAACTTTCAAGAAAGAAAGCGACTCAGAAATCACGCATACGCGAAAGAGAAGAAAAAACGATGAAGTACAAGAAAGCATAATGGAAAATCCGGTTTCCCATCATTGTCTTACATTAAGGATTTACAAGAAATTGTATTATGAGATAAGACTAATATTCTGTAAAAATAAACTGTGATAAGATGCATTTAGTGTTTTGTACAGTAATTAGTTTGTGAAGTACAAGAAAGTATGATGGGAAATCCGGTTACCCTTCATGATCTAGCATTAAGGATTTTACACGGAATTATGTTACTTTATAAGACCGATACGATGCATGCAGTGTGTTGTATAGCTATTAGTTTCACCAACTTTTTGGTTGATAGGGAGCCTCATGAAAGAAACCTCCAATTAAGGATGTCTAACAGCTGTTTTCCAGGTATTTCAAGCTGCAAAATTGTGACAAGTGACGACTTACTCATGGAACAAGGGATCAGCATGGTCACGACCCGGGTTAACTCTAATTGCTAGTTCCAACTTCTCTGCAGCTTTCCTAACTTGATCAGAATCCTCTCCATTCCCATACAAGTCAATCTCAAACCCAGTCAATTCTTTCTGGTGATCACCAAGCAGTTTAAGTAGCTCCTTGTAGCCTTTGCTCCAAACCATCTTGCCAATATAGTAAGCACCTTTGCTAAAGGCTTTGCCTTCATTTTCTTGCTGCTGCATCTTTTTCTGGCCAATCTCAAGGAACTTGGGATTAACTCCATGGACATTGCAGATGATAGAATTGGGATAATCCTGAGTGGCAGCGGATAATCTGATAACCTGCCGTCCAATCCCCCAAGTGAAACCTCATTAAGTGTAAGTGTTGGACTATAGCCATAGTTCCAGAATCAGTAGGTTTCCACCATTGTTCTTTGTAAGCAACTTACTTTTGACAGGAATGACAAACGGGATTAAATAAAAAAAAAAGATAACAAGACACTGCACTCTCAACTTAAAACTAAATGCAAACCAGTAATTCTGTGACCAATACAATAACATCGAGCAAATGTTCCCATATTGCTCAGGCTAGGGTACATAAATCTATACCATTTGGCTTCATCTTTTGCTGTGTATCCCAGAACCAACATGTTAGGACATCCATCCAAACATTGAGTGCCCACCTAAGGAGGAGGAGAAGCAAACACAATGTATTCACACTCATAAACTACTGACAGCTACTTCTATCCGGAAATTTCAGGATCGACAGACATTCATAAACAGAGAGCAATATGAAGATTAAGGGCTGTAAATACAGCAATGCAGCATCTTCATGTTCAAATTAATTAGTCATTTCCCATTTGAAAATCAAGAATCATATTCAGCACCAAATGGACATCATTTAAAGATTCAGATGTATACACCTCAAAAATTCATGAGAAGTGATGAAAACAAGGGCTCGACAAGAAAGAATCTGATAACACGTAAGAACTGAACAAAGGCGTTGATCATTGCTTTCATAAGCCCTAGAAAAGGCTGATAGTATCTGCAAAGCATATCTTTCTCGAGTAAATTTCACCCATGCCCCTGTACCCACAGTGAAATTTGATGGATGATCCCCTTCTTTTTGAAACCTCCTCTGCTACCCATGAGAGCCTGGGTCATCCATGAATTGCTTACACAAAAAGGGGTGACCCCTAAATTATTGACAGAAAAGGATCGACACTCTTTCGTCTCTTATAATTACAATGAGCACAAGCCAAGCGATAATCATTACAATACGCAGTTTGTCAAGGAGGGCTCTTCGAGCACTATCAAGCAATCAAACAAGGAAATCTGCCAATTTCAATGCATTGACTTTTTCTGCAGTAAGTGCAATCGACACATTGCAAATCAAACACTTCATGAAAGTATCCTAAGAAAGTGCCCTAAAAGCACTCAACCCTTGAAACTATTTAATATGAGATTGTGATCGGGATTTCTAACACCAAAGAATTCTCCACATGTCTCTACAAAGTAGAATGTTCTTCTCTGACCCATCTCTTACCAACTCTAGCTTAGAAGACTGCACCAAAGGCCTATCATTTATTATGAGTTCATATATCACAATTGAGCAGTTCACCTTTTGCCTATATAAACTCTCGGCATGGCCATGTTTAATCGTTCGATTGCATATAATCACCTTCCAGAAGTATCGCACTGGATAGACAGGGAATATAGAATGCACTCAACTCTAAATGTCATGAGCTTACATCCAGATAGCCTAAACGACTACCAACCTGTTTTTCATTTCACAGCCTCCAAGGTCATCAAACCAAACAGTGCATGGTTAGTTCCACAACTGACCAATATCAAACTCCAGTAAAAATGGAAACTATCTAGGGTATACTCTGTGTAAGACTAGGTACAGAGATGCAATCAGTTTTACCACAGTAACCATTTCTCTCAACAAAAAAATGAAAGGAAAAAGCTTGAGGACAATACCTTATGACAGTATATGTTGACAACCCAGCCATTTACTTGTTTAAGAAGAAATGCTTGTATACGACCATTCTTCTCTCGCTTCACATATTCCAAGTAATTTGTGTGAATAACTCCAATAACAAGGCGGAACTTAGTTTTCCATCTTTTCCCATGATGATACCATGTTAGGTGCTCTGGTTCCTCCAGGACAGCAACATCTGCCTCTTCATCGGAGATGAGTTCTGCAATATCTCCAACAGGAAGAATGCTCCTTTTATCTCTGGAAAACTGCAGTGTAGTCGATACCGTGCATTAACATTAATCCTTGAGATAGTTGTAGTAGATGATATTTTCTTACATGTAGAAGAAAATTTCAGTAACCAAACACCAAAAATGACAAGCTTCCCCAATATGCCTACACCGTTACATTATCCGTCACATGAATACGTTAAAGCTCATGTGATTCTGGATTACAACTATACCAAAGAAATGAATACCAGATTTTTAGCTACAGAGGAAAAAATAAGTGTTTAATTAGTAGAATAACCATGCCATAGACCATTTAGTGGTCGAAAATAACTAGTAAAAGATGCATGCATTTACAACTGGCCAAGAAGGGCAATTCTCAATGATCTCACTGCAGTATCAAGAATGATAATTCTCAATGATCATGCTACTGTCATAAGATTATACTCTCTTCCAGAAGAGGAAGAGTTGAAGACTGTTCCTTCAGTGGTACAGGCATTGAATTTAACTGTTCTTCTGACTGTTGATGCAGCAACTATTTGCCTTCTCATGACAAAAATGTTAAACACAATGCATAACGATTAGCACATCTAATATAGAACCGATGAGTACCTTTCCAGGGTAAAAACGTATGCTAAAAGCAGATTTAAAGCCCGTTCTTTCTTCAAGCCACTGACGGACATAAATTTCCTGTTCTGAAGGAGACCTGAACATGATGTTACTAGGATATACTAATCCTTGATCATTTGATGATAACCAAGGAATCACCAAAGTGATATTTCTCTCTCCATCTTTTGAGAGATATGCAGCACGGAAAAGAGGGTTGACAGCTGTACCAGTCATCCATGGTAGGCTTGCAGTTGTGAAAATTGCAATGTGTTGTTTTCTATCCATTGTTTTCAATCATGGGCTACCTCTTTAACAACTAGTAAGAATTGCCATACACCTGTCACCTTCAACGATAGCACAAATAAATATCTTCACTCACATGAAGGGTGGTGAGGAACTTGCATATCTGAAATAAATGGCTGAAGATAATATTGAAGAAAAGTCAACACTGCAATAAAAGTGCCAGTCTCTCAATTTCATATTTGATGAACATGAACTTCCTGTGTTTTAGTATTTTTCAACCGCTTCTTTTTCTCACTTATATGGGACAAATGCAGGGACATTAATCCTGCTACAAGTCATCAACAAACCTAATTTAAGTAAACAATGGCTCCCTAGATCAACTTAATGTATTTTTTAGATAAAAACCAACTCCTGAAGCTCTTAAATACCAACGATCCCATCTTAAACTCTTTCGTATTTAAAGCAAACGAAAATGATCCGTAATGCTCATGACATAGAACGTGAATGAGTTTATTCTGAGTTTACCATGGAAGATATACACGAGCAAAGAAACCACAGCAACCTAAACAAAGAAACATCTAAGATACTTCGGTTCTGGATAATCTTAAACAAAAAAAAATTTAGAGCTTTAATCTCCTATACATCAACTATCTCCCATAAGGCTAAGAGAGGGCAAGCCAATAACAAAATGTTTGATCCATCTAAAACACCATTAGAAAGCACAGGCGCAAGCTCAACAGCATGATTCCATTTGCCAATTCCTTCCACCTTCCAAAGGAAGCTTACTTAAAACTGCTCAACCACAAATTTGGAAATTATCCTGTCATCCTAATTCTTAACTGCAGTGGATACCTCATGCGACGAACTGGGTCCATGCATCCCGTTCTCCTCCTCGTCTAGCACCCAGCTAATATCAAGAAAGCTACGGAATTCAACTAGACTAAAACATTTTTATCTTTCCCCCTGTCGGTCGATGAAAAATGAGGGAAACTACGGTTGAATCTAAAATTGAACTTAAAAAACCTCTCAAACGTCCAGCATGGTAAGAAAACAAGCATGCCCGCGTTTAGAATCGCCAGGCCTGAAGAGGACAGATTCCATGCACGTAACAATCATGGAGCAAACTGACAAGCACGTAACGATCCCCGCAAACGGAACACGACCACCGCGCATGGCCACCGCGCATGGCCACACGCACGCGCGCACGCAAGCGCGGTATCTACAGCCTCGCGGAGATCGTCGCCGCATCGACAGCTGAATGAAGGAACCGGACATGAAACCTAAAGCGGAGGCTCCGACGAAATCGCGAAATGCGCACGCGCGGCAGCAATGGCAAGATCAGGCGCCGAATTGAGCGACAAAATCGCGGGATGCTCTCACCTTTTCGATTGGAGCGCCGATGGAGCGAGGGAGAACCAGGACGCGACGATCTGCGTGAAGTTCACGGCGAGAAAGAGAGAGAGAAAGAGGAGAAGAGGAGAAGCGGTGGTTTGGTGCATTATGCAATACGTCGGATATATGCTCACCCGCTTCTGTGTTCGCTGGCGTTGAGGGCGATTGGAGGATCGATCGCCGTGCGACGCTGCGACGTCGTTTGGTCAGTTTCGAGCGAGGGGACAGCCAATGGGATTCGTCGGATTGAGCGCGGCCTGCCTCCGGGGTCCCGGTCCCGCCAGCGAATGATCAGACGAGGAGTCGGCCCCAGAAAAACTGCACGTGGAACATCTTCCGTCTAGCCTTTTTCTTTCTATGTTTGAAAAAAAAAATTTAATTTTTTTTGGTTTTATCATTTCTAACCAACCAACTATTTTCCTCGACCCTTTTGACCTTCTCAAACAAAATTCGCTCGTTGACTTTCCATCATAAAAAAAATGAAAAAATGCCAAATAAATATCTAAAGTGCTATCATATTCTGGAATAAGGCCCGAAGAGATTTTGTTTGCAAATAAGTACTTGAAGTGACATCATTTTATCAAATGATGGTATAAAATGAATCTTATTTTAATCAAGAGTACGAAGGAGTTATGCCATTTTCAAAAAATAGCACAACTTTCCGGATGGTCAAGGGCATTTTTTCCTTTAATTTTATAATTTTTTCCTTTTTTTTTTCCTTTTTATTCTTTATTCTTTTTTCTGGTTTTTTCTTTATTCTTCACCGGTGGCGGGGTTGCTCTTGCCTGCCACAAGCAAGGGATAGCCTCGCTCACGATCAACGAGGGTCGCTGGGCCTTTCTCGGAAACAAAAAATAAATAAATGAGAGAAAAATAAAACTAAAATTGTCTTTGGCAGAAAATGCCTTTGACAGGTTGGAATATTTAGTCGGCCCACACCGACAACGTTAGGCCTTTATTTGATACTAACATGCCACTTTAACCACTTCAAGTTCGCATTTAACACAATGTCTACTTTAGGTTCTTATTTGATAAAATAATGGCATTTTGGGCCTTTATTTGGAATTTTCTCATCTTCAATTACAGTATGCACGATGCTTGGAAAAGATAAAGATTATAAAATTTCAATGCATATAAATTGTAAGATGAAAAGGAGTCCAAATTCCACGATATTTTTCTTCTCCATCTCATATTTTCACTTCTACAACTTGAAGTGGCTAGCAAGGATCACCTAGAGGGGGGTGAATAGGTGATCTTACACAATTTTAACAAATTTAAGTGGAAATGATAAAACACGGTTTGAGTCTGAATAATATTCAGATTCTATAAGGACGGTGCTCTTGAGTGTGCAGTGTGTAAAGTAAAGAAGTAAGGGATAGAAAAACTGCACAGAGTTTATAGTGGTTCGGCTTATAGTAAGCCTACGTCCACTCTCACGCTGACAGCCTACTGGCTGGATTTCACTATGAAATCAAGAGATGTTACAGATCTAGAGTGATAACACTCTTGTGTATAATATGATTTTCTCACACAAACACTTCTGTAAAGTAACCCTCAAGATTCTAAAGTTGGACTCAAGGAAGAGAAAGAATTGGAATAATCTCAGGTTTTGGACTTGATGATTCTTGAATCTACTTTCTTCTGCTGCTCATGATCTCCTTAAATACTCCTCCACTTCCAAACTAGCCGTTGGACAGTCTTCAGAGGATCATCTTCCAATATTCACCTTGGACAGATATGTAAAGAAGGAATTGAGTAGCCGTTGAACATCAGATTTTGAATCCCACTGATTCTGGTCGCCCATACAATCAGAATCTTGGTTTCCATAAGTAGAGATTAGTCTGTTGTGATAATATTTTGATTGACAATCATATTGATTTAGATTGAGTCAATCAAAACCTTCCTTGTGAAATCCAAGCCAGATCACTAGCTGTATTGTTAAGTTCAGCGTCTGCATAATTTTGCGTCTGAATCTGGAAAATATCTGCGTCTGGAAAATTTCTCCGTCTGGATAATCTTCAGAGTCTGGAAAATTTCTCCGTCTGGAAAATCTTCAGAGTCTGGAAAATTTCTCCGTCTGGATAATCATCAGAGTCTGAAAAATTTCTCCGTTTGAATAATCGTCAGAGTCTGAACTTCCAGATTATATTAACCTGAAAAATAACTTCATGTTATTTACAAAAGTTTTGTCAACATCAAAATCTATTTGGGGTTTTCCTCAACACAACTCACTTCTACTTATTTTGATTACTTAGTTATTCAATTAGAGAAGTCTACGTGACTGCTTCACACTGATTATTGGAATTATATATCATCAATTAAGGTTTTTTTTTGCCTTCTTCTGTCACAAGTTTCGATTGATCGACTATTTTCAATAGGTTGTGCATTCACTGTATCAAATACGCGACACTTTTCTAGCAAAAAAAGAAATACACAATACTTAAATTAATATAATTGAGGTATTTAATGGAAGAATTCTTTGTCATTGATTGATGCTACTCTTTATTTCACACTATCATCCATGGTCTTTGAAATATTTATCTTTATATGGGATTTTATAACTTTTTCTGAGAATAGTTATTCGATTTATTAGTGTGTTCTTCAACTTGGACGTATGTTGAAATTTTTCTTGGCAATGTACTTTTTTTTTATTAGAGTGTGAACTCTTAAACTTAGCACTCCTAACTATAGGCAATCTATATGTAGAGACACAATGGAAACCCTCCATTTCACCGAACCATTTCTTTTAGATACATTATCCTTTTTTCAAGAGAGATATTTTCTTTCAATTATAAGCAGACTTGAACCGTTGACATCTACCCCAAAGTAAACCATCGCCTCTCCGGCCCCCTAATTCTATCATAAAGGCCAACAATAGACAATAATACCCCCCTCGAACACAATTTACGACTTTCATCGCACTATATTCTCCAAAGAGCAACTCTTATCAACCTTTAAAAGGGTGTTGAGTTGGAATCTCATGCAACTAAGAATTTTTGTGGTTATGGAGGATCCAACGACAGGAGAATCAGGAATTAAGATTCCCCCCTTTTCCACCCGACTCTTTGGTTTAAAAAATGAGTGATTGCCTTTCTTCGACCTTTATTGCTCAATCTAAGAACACACAGCTAATGCATTTTACTTATTCAACAGGATTTTATGGTCGATCCACGACCCCTAGATGCCAAAGGAGTCATGTGATCTGTAGTTCTTATGAGATAGAGATGATGAAGTCGGTCCATGGATTCTTTTTTTTTCTTTTGCTGCATTTCGCTTGACATTTAATATAATTAGCTAATGAAAATTAGCTACACGAAATCATGCACGCTGCATGACTTCTCATACATATATAGACTAGGAGCTTTCATGAATTGGTCACCATGCTATAGAGAATGGTGACTACAATCGAATTGTATTCTATTGGGAGATATATGGTAAGAACCTTATTATAAAACACACTATAATGAAGGGTTGATATTATTAATATTCAAATGTTAGGCACAAAAGTTTGCACTATCATCGTTGTCGTCATTAATTTGTTTTTCCATAAACATAATATTATGGAGTCATCATCATTTTGAGGTGATCGGTTCCCGATCCGATTCAGTTTTAGAGGAAATCAAGAACCAAACCAGTTCCCAATTTTGACAACCGAGGATTGAACCAGTTGGTCTTAGGACTGAAATCGGTCACCTTTCTATATTTTTTTTCTCACCACATCTAGAGAGAGTGTGACAAATCTCAACATATTGACAAAAATGACAATAAATGAAGAGTCATTGTGATGCAATGATAAGTGGAAAGTGTTATATGTGGATTTAGTTCAGATTTTACTAATTTTAAAAAAAAATAATAATAAAAGTATATATAGTCGGTTCGGTTCCCCCTTGGAACTAGGAATTGGACCACTCGGATACTGGTTCTACTTTTAGGAATCAGGAACGGAACCAAATCGATCGGTCCAGTCTGGACGGTCTATTTTGCATACCCCTATTATTATTGCAACAATTTTACAATTTCACACCCAAGAAGAATAGGGAAAAGCCAGAAAATAGAGATAACTGCAAGAGCTATTCCTAAAAATAGAAAAGCGCGAGGAGTGAAATGAAAAAACGAAAAAACGAAAAAGTCGAAAACTTTTGAGTTTTTTAAATACGAGGGGCCCCCCCAAAATAGGCGAAACCAGAGAGAGCGAAGACTGGTAGTTTCAGAAATCCAAACAGCTCCGAGGCTCTCTTGGATCATCTGCATCTCCACTAGTGCCAGCAGCTCCAACAGCCATCGATCACGCGATTCTCGAGCTCCTCCGCCATTGATCCTCCGTTCGTGCCGGCATTCGAAGGGTCGACAGGTGAAGTTCCCCGCCTCCGCGACGTTCTCTGCGATTTGCGCTCGGTTCCTCTTTCGGCTCGTGAATGTTTGAATTCGGACAAAATCCGTAATCGTTGAACGTGTGTACTAGGATTCCTGATCTAGATGCTATTTTGCGTCGTGTTCCTAAGTTCGCTGGACATGTCGAAATGGTAAAGTGCGTGCATCTTCATTGTTAACCTCTGGCGTCCAAGAACAACGATTCAGTTTGCAATGCGGACTGGCTTTTGTTTTGGAGCGATCTGCTGAATCGGCGTGTTTGGTCGGAGGTTACGGATGCGTTCTGTGGCTTTAATGATGTTGTAGGAGCAGATGAAATTGGGGGATTGACGCAAATTTACGTATAACCGAATCATTTGTCGTGGTTCCTTCTCTATCTGAAGTTGGAAGAAGCCTCTCTGGCTCAAACAATCTCTTGAAAGTAGATTACGTCATTGGGGTGGCATGAAAATAGGGATTAGAATCACATGACATGACTGATTCATCAGTTGGCATGCCAGTTGGGCATTGGCACATTGCTCTTGTTCTATTTGGAATATGGAGTGCATTTTCCCTCTTTTTTCTCCCTTTGAGTCCATTAGATTTGTGTTGAGATTCTCATATACCGAGATCCCCATTGATAGTTAGCCGGCCCCAGTAGGCTTGTGGCGACTCTTAATTTAGAATTCTCATAGGGCAAATCTAATCTAAAATTGAATATCCCTACGTGGCGGAAGGCAAGGGTTTGGGAGAACCAGTGCCGGAAGAAGACCGTTGGTCCCGATTTGGCATAGCCTTTAAACCTCTTCCTTTTCCCCCTGATGGAAAAGAGGGTTGCGACACCCCGGCACCTAAACATCGGAGACATGAATATTGGAGTGTGGTTGGCCGACATTGTGTTGTGAACCATAGTTGAATCTAGCTCCTGACCTGTATCTGATTGAATGGCTCGCTCTTCTATCAGATCGTTAACCTAGCTAGGCTAATTGTGATAGTTACACAACTCATGCCATCTTTCTGCCAGACCACACTTTCGGCCTCGGATCGATACTTTCTTATGGTAAGGTCAGCTAAGAAGCTTATTGCCACATGATAGGGCTAACCAAAGCGAGAAACGACTGATCCCAAGAAGAAAGTGGGTCTAGGCATGTCTGGAGGTTCTGGTCTTAAGCCTGAAAAAGAGTGAGATTTAGGAATATGCTGCCAGTTTGAATTGATCTGTAGAAGGGTCTTCCTTTTTTTGGCCAAATTTGTGGGGAGTTAACTTGCTGTGCTTAGCCGTCGTAGATGAGAATCGTTATTAAACACCGGAGTTGAGTGATAACTAATAAACTAAAAAGCTTATTGCACTAACAGTAACTGATTTATCCCCGATCAGTGCCCATTGCAGTGATTTTGTTCTTCAGTCCAGAAACTTTTTTATCCTGCAAGAGAGGCAGGGAGAGTAGGATTAAACTTTGCGTGTATTAGGGTTGTTTTCAATGCATATTAAAAACTTTTCAAGGAACTTCGCGGAGCCAATTCATTAATTTTTCCTGTCAGCATTCTTGAGTTATTTTATGGAACTTCAACTGGTAGAGAATTATCTATTAACTTCCTCTAACCACACTGCTTCAAGTGACTTACTCTATAACTTGATTTTGCATTCCTTTGGCTTTTCTAGTTCAGGAAAATGTTGATGGGTCATACCGATGGTCTGTCAGAGCGCAGTACATCGAAGGAACAGCTGCTCCCTGATCCTGAATCTGAATTAGACAATGATGAAGCGTCAGATTCTTCTGAGGAGATACTTTATACAGCCTCATTTGAGGAGCTTGCAACGAATCACCTCAAGTATGATACCATCATATGGCTGTCTATATCCCTGCTTCTTGTTCTAGCATGGGGAGTTGGCATCTTTATGTTGATATATCTTCCCATTAGAAGATATGTGATTCGAAATGATATTCACTCACGAAAGTTATATGTCACACCTACTAAAATTGTTTACAAGGTTTGTTGCCTTTCTTTTCATATATATGTTTACAAAAGGGAAAAAAAGGCATCTCTGCAATTCTAAATTTTCTTCTGTCTGAAGGTATCAAGGCCGTCATTCATACCCTTCTGGCATCCCGCAGTGATTGAGACGCGTGTACCTCTTTCCTTGGTGATTGATATAATAATTGAACAAGGTACTCATGCTTGCCTTATTGGAAGCTCACTCCTGTGATCTTTATCGATAATTTCAGCTGCTGTACTTTTCCTCTCTTGCCTAAGATGCTTAGCATACTGAACTTAAATGTCTCGTCCTGATGGCTGAAGTGTATTATGTATACACAAAATAGGTTGTTTTCTGGGAAAAGACATGACGTATCATCGCGCTAATCAAATGCTTGACCTTTTGAGTTACTAGTGTGTTTCTATTTTTATTTTTCTAGGTTGGCTGCAGTCTATCTACGGAATTCATACATTCAGAGTTGAAAGCGTGGCACGTGGAAAAGCTGCACCAGTAGATGAGCTGCGGGTTCAAGGGGTTTCAAACCCTGGTTTACTGAGGAAGGTTGGCCATTCTTTACAGTTCTTTCTTTCTGCATCTTTTAATGATTCAGGAACATCTGCAATTTCATCTTTCCATTTCCTCAAACTATTTTTTGTCAGTCATTTGACAACATTTGGAAGAGATTATGTATATACAGAGTCCTTGAATATCTTGCAGGTTATTATCACAGGAGCTTCCAAAGTCATACAGGATGCTGGCAGAAGTTGGAAGCCTACTTCTGTTGTTGTCGAGGAAGACAGTATGGCTCGTATGACATCATTGACTGAGGGATCAACTTATCTGAAGTCACCATCCAAAAGTTGGAAGGTACTCTATAACTATGTTCTACAAGCTAAATCTTTTTCTTGTTAAGAAAGACATGGCTAGGAAAACATAGTATACTTCTGTAATAGCAGCAACCGGATCAAACTAGAAAATGGAAGAAGATGATAACATGCTATAAGCCTGCCCATTACTTGTTAGCAGAAGTTAACAGCAATGGGAGATCTTCGTTAAAAATCAGGAACAATAGGCAAGCTTATTTTCATAATGTAGTTGGCTCTTTGGTAGAAGCTTTTTCAGAAATCGGTAGATTCTTTCTCAATGCAAAACTGCCGACTTTATCTACACTGTAGATACAAGCATACTTTGCAAACTTCAATAACAGTAATTCAGCCACTGTGACTGGGGTTTGCCTAGTGATTGTAGGCTACTGCAGTAGCAGGAGTCAAGGATTCTATTCGTCAATAGTCAGCGATTTTTTTACCAAAGGGATAAGGTCTCTTCTTAGGGCATGGCTAATGTTTGGACTGTAGTCTATTCTAATGATTTCTTGGGTCTAACAATCATAAAGGTTCCACCGCTAACGAAGTCCGCATACAGCAGAAACATAGTTCAGGCCTACATTTTTTGGAGGAAACATTGGAAGAAGATAATCAAAATGCAGTTTCTGCTGTTGTTCCTGTTTCTATGCAGTTGACTTTATATGTGGAGTGAGTCTCTAATGATGATGTTCTTATCAATCTTATGATGCAGACGACAGGTTCCTCACGCTATCCTTCAATTGAGCGGAGGGGCATGGTGCCTGGTGAACTGCTGCTAAATAAACTTGAAGAAGTCAACAAGTCAGTGAAGGTATGGAGTTGCTTTATGTAAAGTTCACGTTTTAGAAGGCTTACGAAAGTCTTTTAACTGGAGGAAATAAAGCGTGTCTCCATCATTAACTGTCAGAAGGATTTGAGATGTCATTGGGAAAATATATCCATTTGGGAGCTCATCTGCCTTTTTCTCTTAGAGAAACTACCTCTATCAGATCTTTTTCTTTTTTTCCGTATTAAATTATTTGTGTTTCTGATGTTCCCACCAGAAAATCGAATCACTCGTTGAGAAGTCTCAAGGGATCCCGCACAACAACTGATAAAGGCAGCCAGCCAATCTTGGCTGTCTTCTACTTTTCCAGGGTCGGTGCTCTGCAGTCATCTGAATCAGGCAAAGTGACAGAGAGAAGGGGGTGGTTACCAATGCCGCAGTTTTGCCATCCTTCCATACATTGTTGTTTTATCCGCGCAATTGCAAATCTGCTTCTGGTCTATCGGTTGATTGATTGCCTTTTGAGGTTTGCTCTTTGCTGTATAGAATTTAGCTTTAGAATCTCAGAGAACTTGCAGAGAGAGGTTTCCAGTTTTCTTCATGAGGCTCGTGCCTTAATGGGAATTTCGAGTTGTAAATAATTCGAGGTTGATTTTTTTACATTCCAAAGCACCCCCTCACCCTTTGTCAACCTGCAGGATGGGGGTCATTTGCTTCTGATTCCTTTCATCATGGAGCATTGTTACTCGTTGATTGTAGTGTACACATGCAAAATGTTTGTTTTTTTTTTCACAATTAGATTGCTATTGTTATAATATTTACGCCTCCCGGTTTAGTTAAGAGGGATTGCTGACATCCGGGTTCAATGCCAAAAGATGACAATGGCAAGTAGCATCGATCATTGTACTTTGACAATGCCTACTCAATACTCATTAATGCATGATTTTGGTGCTTGCGAGCTTGATTTACATGCACTATTGGATCATGTGAGTCCCTCGTTAAATATGCACGCGAGTTGATGATCTCAAGTGCATTGGGGATATTGCGTAATTTTTTTCGAATGTCCTTCTCTTCTTGCATATTTGTGACAAATATAATTTGATTAATGTGGTTAATGAACTTTGTGGTTTTTGAATTTTTAATTTATTCAATATCGTTTATAAATTTTAGCTCAATATACAATATGGTTTCTAAATTTTTGAAACATGTTGAATGTAGTCCCCGTTGTCCTTCCATTAATTTCAGGTCGGTAATAATATTGAACATTTTCCTATAGTTTAGAGATTAAATTGAACATGTATCAAAAGCTCATGAATCATATTGAACAAATTAAAATTTTAGAGATCATATTACACATTGAGCTAAAGTTTAGAAACTACATTAATTAAATTCAAAGCTGAGGCATCACATTATACATTAGGATAAATTCATGGATCATTTATGTCAAAACTTAAATACAAGTAATCACAACGTTAATCGATTATTTTGTTGCAGTTTTCTTTTCATCACACGACCTGTTTGAAAAGACTAGAAAGCAAACAAAGACTAAGCGTGTGTTTACTTTGCGGAAAACTCAATGGTAACGAGAAATAATTTCCCAAAAAGTATTTTTCAAGAAAACGATTAGTTTTCCTTTGATTGGTGATATATGATCGAAATTGTTTTCTGATGTTTGGATTTCATTGGAAAACGATTTCAATTTCATGATTTTATCTTAGGCAAAAAGAAATTGAATTTTCAATTTTATTATTTTAAAAAATTTGGAATTACTTTATTTTATTTTTAAAAAATCAGTTTTTTAATTTTCTTTTCTTTCCTTTACTTTTTTACTCCTTCCTCCGCCGCGACGGCCACAGGCAAGCTCGAGGCTCGCCTAGCGATGGCCACAAGTGATCGAGCTTGCTGGTCTTGACCGAGCCTGAGCTTGTGCTAACCTAGATCTGGCGAGCGTCAAGTTTGTGCAATGCCAGCGAGGTTGAGGCTCGCTGACGTGAGGTCAGGGCTTGCCAGGATTTGGCAAGCTCAAGCTCGTGCGAGGTTGGCGAGCCTGCCCTACTTGTGGGCAATAACCAATGGACGAAAGAAAAAAGAAAAAGTAAAGGAAAAAAGAAAAAGAAAGAAAAAATAGAAAAGTGAAAAAATAAAAAAGAAAAGAAAAGAATAAAATACTAAAAAAAAGTTAAGATGAGCAATTCTGAAAAAGGTTTTCACATTCGGATTAAGGAATTCACTTTCTTAATATTATATATGAATGTTTTTCTTGACTAAAAAGTGTTTTCCGTTAACTTATCATTTTCGATGAACAAAATGGATGAAAGTTCGAAAAACGAATTCTCGAAAAATACTTTCCTTCAAATAAACGCACCTAAGAATGCAAATTCAGCAAATGCTCGAAAGGCGAAGAAGAAGCTACGTACAACGATAATAGAAAAGCCGCCATATGATGTCTTTGCACCTTTTCCGCTAGAGTAACATTCATTGATGGACTTCACGAAGAATAGGCATAGGAGTGTACCCAAATCACGCGTCGGCTAGCCTAAGAGTAGACCTCTTAAACGAGTGAATTGGATAAAAAATGACTCGATTAAAATTGATCAATTTAATCCGTTTTTGATCAATTTTCATATGATACAAATCTAATGATTCATATTCAATCCATAACCGGCAATCTGTATTGTTAAAACACTTTTATATTTAACTCAATTTTAAAAAAAAACCCATATCCAAATTATGGTAAAATCACATAGTGATCGAGCACGAGATCGAATAAGGGCGAGAGAGAGTTAAAAAATTGGATCGCATATAAGTAAATTACGAACCCATTTAATAGTTATACTATTTTGAATATTGCCATTCTAAACTCATCTATAACCTATTTACTGCATATAATTAACTAATTAAATATGGATTAAGAACAAAGCCTCCATTGGGATCAGCTCTAACCTGGAAGAACAAAAAGCCTGACAGTGACATGGCACGTCCTGGTGAAGTAGCAGACGACGCGACAACAGAAACTTCCCTCTCACCGAGGATCCTCCCTCAAACTTTTCCATCGGCCGTAAGAAATCCGTCATCATCTCTCCACGTTTCGTCACCTGCATTCGCTCGTGTTCCTCGCTCAGCCACCAGCACAAGCAAAAGCCCCAGGGGAAGAAGGAGAAGAAGAGGAGGACGGCGAGGAAGAAGATGACCAGGAAGCGAATCTTGGTCGTCGGCGGCACCGGCTACCTGGGCCAGCACCTCTTGCAGGCATTTTCGGAGGTTCCGGATCCTCCCTACGACCTCGCGTTCACGTACCGCTCCAATCTCCCTCGGGCATTGCTCGATGCCTTCCCTCGTTCTCTGGCCTTTCACGTCGATCTGCAATCTGGAGGAGGTCTGGATGCCGTTTCGCAAGCGTTCGGTCAGGTTTTGTTGCCGTCGTTACGTTGAATTTTCGTTTAATTCGAAACGTTTTGGGCTCAAAAAGCTCGAAGTTTGGCTGTCGTTGATCGGTGGTCACCGAGTAGTTCCCTTGCCTCGTTTGCTCGCCAATTGTTCGAGTCGAGCTCGCTGTGGGAATGGAAAAAGAAGCTTTGCTCCAGTTGGTCTTGAGGACTGACAACATGGGTTACGAATCTACGTGAGGGAACGTGCTAAATTGAACTTAAGTTGTATGCTGTCAAACTTTGGCTTTGGAAATGCGATTCTTGGTTGCAATGAAGAACACTTTGCCTCGATTATCTGATGCTGGACAACGACTGTACTTGAAGATAACTGTGCTGCAATGTGTTGAATCTTAGTCAGGCAACAAATTCGCGGGCAACTTTGGATCTGAGCTGATTTGCATTGTACACCTCCGGCTGCCTGATGCTCAAGATTCAGTTTTTTTGCTTCCTTACATATTTGCTGCACGCTTCTTCTTTTTATTTGGGATGTTTCTACTACTGGGGGAGTGATTTTATAAAAATTGTGCTACTAGCTTTGGGGGTTTTTGATGATCGTTCCATTAATGCCTGATAATCGTGATGGTTTATATCTTTCTTGATCTTGTCACATTCTACTAGTTTCGCTCTTTAGAGCCGACACGTAACAAAACATGACGTGGTTCCATTCACGCTGAAGAGAAGTACCATGTCTGAATGGCAGCCTGACGTGGTCGTTAACTGTGCTGCACTCTCCGTACCTCGTGCCTGCGAAGCAGATCCAGCTGCCGCTATGTCTATTAATGTGCCTTCTACTCTTGTAGAATGGCTATTGGCCTTTAAGCAGGCTAACACTCTTCTGATACATCTATCAACTGATCAAGGTGAACTACTTCTTAGTCTAACCATACTTCTCTTATTCAGCGTTCATTCTTAATTTGGATCATTGGCAACTGGTCAGCCCTTGAGGTAAATGAACTTTTGATATGGGGATCGTTGCAGTAGACTTGCAAGTTTAATGGGGTTCAGCTTATAGTGAATGTAGACTTCTCATTAAAAATCTTGCCGAGCCTGATGTCCTTGGATTTGATCCGTTTGAATTCAGTTTATGAGGGGGTGAAATCCTTTTACAAGGAAGAGGACGACACTGTTCCTGTGAATGTTTATGGAAAGTCTAAAGTGGCAGCGGAGCAGTTTATCAGCAAGAACTGGTCAAACTTTGCTATCTTGAGAAGCAGCATCATCTTTGGCCCTCAGACTATTTCACCTGTTCCAAAGTCTCTACCCATTCAGGTAAAAAGAGTCGGATGGAAACAAGAGGTGATCGAAAACATCACTTACCGTGAGTGATATAGATTATTTCCTCCACATGTGCACATACGTCTCTCTTCTTATGGATGGTCTTCGATGAGTTCCTACACCTCAGTGATGCTTTTATTCTTTTGTCTTTGTGAGCTACAAAATGGAGTTTTAAGATCTTTCTTATGGAGGGCAGCTCCATATGATAAGCCAAGTGTCTAAGCATGCAAACTTAGAAAATCTAATAGGAGCAACAGCCATGCAGTAAGTACTATAAAGGATAATCAGAGGTCAAGAAATGATTATTTCAGTGTCTGACTTGTGCCCGCGTGTCACTGTGATGCAGTGGATTGATGGCGTCCTCTCTAGAGGAGATAAAGCAGAATTCTTCCATGATGAGTTTCGCTGTCCAGTGTACGTTAAGGATGTTGTAACTATAATACAAGCTCTGACAAGTAGATGGATTTCAGGTAACAAATCTTTAGTGTTTGCAGTGACCACTTTTGATCTGTCATCTGGGTGATGTTGGTAACTATAGATCATTGTATGACAGTCACAGTAACATTAGATCATGCTTGCAGATGTTAATAAAAATTTCATATCCTTATGCTTTAGAACAGGGTGTCCTTTATTTGTCAATTGCTTGTCTTACCTCTGCATTGAGCAATATGTGCACATTTATCGGGGAATGGAAATAGATACATTGTCTGCATTTATCTTACAGAAAAGATCTGCATTTTGTCCAAGGAACTGAGAATTTTTTGGGGACTGTTATCACAAATGCCGGCTGTTTTGTCCGTTTCTGCGGTTAATATGATCATTGATGATTGGCCCAGATGGTGAGTGCATGCAATTGCTACTAAACGTTGGAGGACCAGACAGAGTCTCTCGTGCTCAAATGGCAGAGGCTGTGGCGCATATTAGAGGATACAGCACCTCTTTAATCACGCTAGTATCTACTTCATCGGTATGTGTATTCACGACACTCTTTTTCTATTTATTTTTGTGTTTACTCCTCCCCCGAAAACCCATCTGGTGGTTATTAGTGACTCCAATTTACTGTTCTGTCCTTGACGGTTGTGCTTAACTTTATCCTATCTAATTATTCTGTCAATTATTACTATCATTCAAATGAGAGTAGAGAAGTAATAATATTCATCTTGCACTTCGTGCCTGAGATTCTTTAAATCTTAACCATAGATAGCCTGTTTCTTCAAATTGCCAACTTTTCTGATGGTCGGTATGGATGATTTTCAACAGGTTGACCGTGGAGTGAGATCCCCAGCTGACATCTCCATGGATATCACTAGACTGGTTCAGACACTAAGAATTTCTCCTACTCCATTTAAAGAAGGTGTCAGATTGACGCTTGAAGCTGAAGGCAGTGCTTGATGCTAAAAATGTTGTTTCTATTTACTCCATTTGTTTTTTGTTGTTAAATTGGTTTTATAAGCCGTTCTTGATGATCACCAGCCACCGAAGAGCTGAGGATCTATTGAGCTTAGGTTCTGCTAGGTTCTGTTGGCTGGAAGTTCCAATGTATCGTTTCATTCTTATGCAGGTGTTGTGTATTGACAATCATGGAATGATTCACGAATGTCGAATAAAAATTCATTGTTCACTTGTTCAGCAGTGATGTCTAGTTTCTGGATGTTAATAGAATACAGGAAGAGTAATCTTTATTTGCCTCACATCCTGCATTTTGATGCCCGAGGCCTTGAGTAAGCTGAGGTGGGCAGATCAGAGGCCTTGAGTGACCCATGATGATTGATGACAAGAAAGAAGCCTTGCGAGTTACGGCTACTCATCTTGAGGTTCTTCTGATAGACTCCTTGTCAAGAGAAGCAAGAGAAATCTCTCTTTAAGAAGAACTGGAAGAGAAATCTCACTTGACATCATTTTGACTGCTTTTTGCTGGGAGACAAATAGCGGAGCATCTAAACCCTCAACTTTTTGATTTCACGATTGATCAGCTCTCTCCTATTCTCCCTACAAAGCATTCAGCTGCCTGCAGATTCAGCCATATGTGTACCATTGAAATCGAGATGAAACTTTGCGCAAACCAAAAAGGAACATGATTAACCAAAAGAGTGGGTTGTTCACTATCAACATTACTTCCGATTAGAGTCCAAATTCAAGCTCCAAGTGAGCATACACTCCCTGTGGAGGATACAATTCGTCGCACCCGTGTCGGCTATTCACTTAATTTCCTGGAACTTCCAATTTACTATAGTTATGATGCATACAATAACAAATCGGTTCCTTTTCAATTAAACTTGGATCAGAACTTGTACATTTATATCATTTTCAAGATAATAGGCTTTAACGTATTTCTAGATTCAGCTCTCTCCTGGTAAATTCACACCATTTGCAAGTGCTGCGAAACGAAAAATTGACAACCCATTATTGGGCCATCAGTGGAGGGCCTGGAGGCCCATGAACATCTCACTCGTCAGGACTCAGGTGGAAAGACCAAAGAGCCCTCGCTTTCACTCGCTAAACCCGCAGATTACCACCACCACCGTGGAGTCCTCCGACTCAGCAACACACACACAAGCAGAGGAGACTCGAAGAAGCTCAACCTCTCCGATTTCTCAGGTAATTCCGACCAATCTCTCTTCTTCGATCCTCCAGATCTGCGATGTCGACCGGCCTTTGAAATGCGGCCTTAGCTACTGATTAGCGAGTGATGCGTCACGGCCGATGAATCGATGCATTGCAGAGGCTTAGGTTTTTGTGGTTCATGTGTTGCTCCGCTGATTTGTTTTTCCTTTTCGATTGAATCGTCGGTGAGCTAGAGTAGAGAGAGAGAGAGAGGAAGAAGCTTAAGGAGGTCGGCAATGGGCGGAGCAGATCACGGGCACGGGCACGGGGAGGTGCACGGCGATTTCAGGACGAAGGTATGGAGCATGAGCGGGGGGCCTTACTGCAGGCCCAAGCACTGGAAGCGCAACACCGCCATCGCCATGTTCGGCGTCTTCCTCGTCTGCATCCCCATCGCCATGACGTCCGCCAAGCTCGAGGTCGCCCCTCTATTCCATTCGAATTGTTTCGATAATGTCTTTGGGGATTCGTTTTTTGAGCTCTGCTTATTTTGTCAGTGTTGTCTCTGTTTCTTTGTCTGGAGAGAAAGAATCGTCGTGTTTCATGCTGGGAAGAGTGTTCTGAGTTTGGGTTCAGGTGCTTTGACATGAGTTTGCTGATGATTAATATGGGTCAGTGCAAGATTAATTGGAAGTGTTCTTGTGAGAATATTTAGGCAAGATGAATCCAATAGTAATCTCTCAGTCAAAGAGCACATATGGCAAAGTGCATAGCTACTAATTCACTTTTTTTTTCCACTAATTCACTTGTGGAATGTAAATTGGTGTACTCATTTTCTTTTCCAGGATTTGAAGTGTATTTGAAATCTTGAGTGGTGAATTTCTTCATGTTTAGAAGAGAGCAATGTCGCGGAAATGTGCATTCTATGCTTGTGAGTGGCAGTGCTGCAGAAGTTAAACACCAGTTCTATCTTTGAAGTCTAAGTCCCTCGCATTCACATATTACTAAAGTCCCATTTAGCCATAATCATTTATTCCTGGACAGATGATCATAACTATACTTGTGTCGATCTTCAGCAGTCTTAAGCCATTTTATGGGCTAATCCTTTTCAAAGAACTAGAGGAACATTTAATGGGAAGTTGCGGTTTTAATTGCAGTCTTAGAATCAAGAATCACGATCAGAACTTGAGGGCCAAAAGTGTTGCTAGCCAAGATTTTTTGGTCAAACAGTTAGAGAAGATACTTCACCTTGCTGTGCAATCATCCATGGAAGATGAACACTAACCCTTATCATAGTAAAGTACTTCAATTGTTAACATGCTACCTGGTATAATGAAGGTAAGCTACGCCTGAGAGTTTTCCAAAGCTGTTTTCTTTTTCGTTGGAAGGTCACTGTCTTGATTAATTGGAAGCGAACAAACAAGATTGGTTGCCTAAATACACTTTCATGTCATATAGTTAGAAAAGAAGTGTTGTGAAATGCAACTTCACGGAAATGGGGTGGAATGCTAAAGAAAATCATGAACCCCGTCCCTGAAAGCGGAAAAGCTTTGATCATATTCGGACTGACGAGAGTTTGAAAATCCTGTACCTGCAGAAAACTAATAGCGATAGATAATTTTTTTGCTGTCTTGACGGATAGTTTCCCGATGCATTTGAAAATCCTGTTCTTATTATCTTTTTATTGTTCATCTGAGATTTTCCCTTTGCGTAGTTGCTACCTGTACACATTTCTGTGAATAAACTCACGGGTACATTTGCCTGTGAGTCATTGTTGTGCATCTTCATTGTCAACAGCCTTCTCTAAATAAAATCCAGCAGGAACTAGAGGTTATTCTATATGTTGTATTTGCATCGCTAGCTGGACAAGTCATTTGGACCCAATGACTTTTAGCTCGAGATATTTATGCTGTCTGGTTTCCCGACTAGTGGTTGACAGAATTCTGCTTTCTTGCAGCAACGGCCTCATCAGCCTGTTCGCCCCATTCCTTCACAACTCTGGTGCAAGAACTTTGGTAATAAGGAGTACTGAAGAAGTGTGCAAGAGAGAATAACTGAAGTGCTAAGTACCGCAGCAGATTGAAGTGGCTTGTATCTACTCTTCTTCTTCGGATTTAAAACACCCAGTTGAGATTTTGGATCACATGTGTCTGAACTGATGACAGTTGCCTTTTTTTGTGTGTGTCATTCAGCATCCAATAAGCAGCGATTTGCTTCTATTTAGACATGTCTGAAGCTACTCTTTCCAGCTGAACAACTACTATCATTCCATATAAGCTTCTGTGCCATTTAATGTCCCAATGCAACGATGGCAATGAGGAAGACGAAAATAGCATTTCATGATGATGAAATTAGTCTTGTACTTGTAGTGGTAGATCGTGTGCGTAGATGGTTGTGCGTTCTTTATAGTTTGAAAATTGTCAAATGCATTTCGAGGTTGGTGATTTCGGCTCATGTATGGACGATTCATTAGCTCTGCTTTTCGCATATGGAATATGCCAAGATCTGGCATCAGAACCTTTTCTTTAAAAGACAGGATCGGATTGTAAGAGAGACCCCACAAGGACCATGTGACGAGCAGCTGAGAAATTTCATTCCCACGTGAAAACAATCGAACGGCGACAACCCATGACTGGCGCGGTGAGTTACCTTTTGGACCAGTTAGAATGACGACATCGGAGTGTCATCAGGACGAAGCTTCGTTCATCCCACAAGCCAACATCAATTTCCTTCTTTATTTTTCACAGAGGAGGAGAGTTTCTTCCTTTGGTTTTTTTTTAGCTCCCCATTTTCGTCTGTCCAATGGGACTTTGAACTGAGTCTTTATACATTAATAACTTTATGTTTTATGATTTCATATAATTACAAATGGATCATTTATATCGAGGTCGGGAAATTTATACCCTCAAAGTAAAAACTTTTTCTAGACTGGATTGGAAATTAACTGTTTCCATGATGTGCGCAAACTTTAATTGCCAGCAAATTAAAAAATGATCGACTTCGGCCGTGCGGGGGTTTCCTGGGTTATCAAAAAAAAAAAATGGTCGACCCGCATTTTTTTATTCTGACAAGTATTACCTGTGGACAGACCGTGACATGCTCTTGTGATAACTCGTTCAGTTTAAAAAAGCATATTCTGTGTCGATTGTACAACTAATCCAATTCAACCGATAGATTATAAATCTATTAATCTATGTAAAGGAAATAATCTTTTTTAAAATTATAATTTAAAATTTAATTCTTTTTACGTATAAAGTTTTGTGTCATATGGACGAAAATGTCGTCCAATTCACGTGGCGTGACCGTTTCGTCCGGTATCTCTCTCCGAAGTCAAAGACAAAACACACAGCGACGGTCGCAGAAGCGGACACCCAAACCTCTCCTTCCTCCTCCATCCCTTCCCCTTCACTTTCCGTACAAATCTCGAGATCCAAGCAGCTGCATGCATAGCTTCGCTCGCGTCGTCTCCGCCATCGCGCTTCGCTCTTCGGACGTTGACCTTCCGATCTCCCTCTCCCGCCGCCTTCTCCTTGAAGCTAGAGGTAAATCTTCCCGTCCTCTTCTTCACCGGCGATCTGTTCCGATTTTGGTTCTCGCGAGCTGGAGACCGGCGTTGGAGAGTTCGGAGAGCGACGGATTTGCGTACCGAACTTCGAGTTTTTTTTTCCGGCCGAGCTCGCATTTGATGTGATGTGCTGGAGTCTCTAGTGGCGAATTTCGTGTGTAAAACTCAGGTGTTCTGAGGCTGAACCTTGCACTTGAATCGACGTGTTGGATTTGGAGTCTGGTTGTGGAATTGGGTTCGATGATCGTGGTAAAGGTCATTGTCTTGATGATGGCATTGGCATTCCAGAGATGATACTTTGCATTTGAAGTTGGTTCCGGCCCAACGCAGTTTTTGATCTGGAGCTTACTCGCATCGTTTGGATGATTTTGTTCATCATAGGGGATTCAGTTCGTATCTAACCTTTGCTATTTCACTTCATTTGATGGCAGAAAGAGATCTCGAATAGAATGGCGGCGAGGAAGCCTGGTTTGATTGCTTTGTTTGATGTCGATGGGACTCTCACAGCTCCAAGAAAGGTGCTAGTTCCTTCTTTGCCCATCTCTCTCTCAAGTACTAGTTGCAGCTATGCAGTTTGAATCACTATCCTTACTGAGCATGTCGATATTGCTGTTGTGTTTCCAGACTGGAATGAACTGGGTTTATTAATGTCGAAATCACCTCTTTCTTGTTCTTGTATTCCAGGATGTTACTCCTAAGATGTTAGAGTTTATGCGGGAACTCCGAAAGGTACATGACTTGGTTGGCTAGCTACTTCTGCAGGAAATTTCCTGTTTATCTTCCCTACTTGAAGGAAATGCCTTACAAGCTCTTTTTTTGTGCTTGCCTTTGCGATACATTTCAATGCAGGTTGTCACAGTTGGGGTTGTTGGGGGATCTGACCTATCCAAGATATCGGAACAGCTTGGAAGCACAGGTTGGTTACCCCTGGAAATGCATAGCTGTTGGATATTTCTCTTAGACAATACATCTGATTCATTTCACTTGACAGGCCTTCCTTTCATCTTTTTAACTAATTAAATAGTGAACTGAATTAAGTTGCTTTGGTTATGGTCTTTGTAGTGTAGATAAGTCATCTTGGGATCCATGATTGGAACACATGAATAAGTGCTATAATTCTGGCTAGATGCTGTGATACTGTTAAAGATTTTTCTCACTGAACTATCACAAGTCTGAATATTGAGCTCTGTCTAGCCTGAGTATTTAGTAGATATAAGAGGCTTAAAAAATCGTGAAAAAGACCTCAATCTTGGATAAGCATGTATTTGATTTTCTTGGAACGGTGAGCTTCAATCAGGTGACAATCATCACTTATTATGTGAGGATAAGGTCTATGGTACTACAAACAGCATCTCCGGACAAGTAAGATCCACTGCAGAAGGAGTTATCTGATAATTCAAACCTTCTTGTGCTTTGAATTTCATGGTTTCACTTTATAACCTTGTGTCCTGAAATCGCAGACATGGTCACATCTCTCAACATTACTTGATGAAACCAGTTTTGAATTCTTAGGCTGAATCTGAATCGTTTTATTGACTTGATCTCTACTGTCATGTCAATTATACAGTTATGAATGACTATGATTATGTGTTCTCGGAGAATGGCCTTGTGGCACACAAAGATGGGAAGCTTATTGATGTGCAGGTATGTGATTGCTTTTAACCACTCAAGCTGACTGAAAAGCTCAGCTCCACATTCTATTCATATCAATAATATATGAAGGAGTAGGAGATTAGGAGTTTCATAATTTCAATTTCACCATTCGGTAGCTAATTTTCTACTTAATGTCACCGTCCACAATTGTTATTGCAAATTTGTATTTATTCGTGATCGATTCCTTAGCTTACCTGTAGTGCCTTGACTAGTTCCATGATTTTGCTTTCTTCCAGAGCTTGAAATCATTTTTAGGAGAAGAGAAGCTCAAGGTAAGATCTTCTGTTTGCTCTAATTGTTTTCTACATAAAGGTTAAAGTGACTAAGTGTGAGAGTATTATAGAGGTCAATTCTGGATGTCGATATCCTTTATTAGATTAGGTGGAACAGAATAACTGCGTGATATCCTTACCAAAAAAATAAATAAATAACTGCGTGATAACCAATGCTATAAACTTGTTTGAAAATTGTTTTGCAGGAGGTCATTAATTTTACTCTTCACTACATTGCTGACTTGGATATCCCAATAAAAAGGTGAGCCTTGTTACCAGTTCTTCATCATTATTAAGCTCCAAGTCCAACAGACTCTCATACTGCAATACTTCCTCAGGGGCACATTTATAGAATTCCGAAATGGGATGCTTAATGTCTCCCCAATTGGGAGAAACTGTAGCCAGGAAGAAAGGGATGAATTTGAAAGGTACGACAAGGTGAGACATTCTTACTCTATTTCAGTATTGGATATTCTGATAATGCAATACAACATGCGATCTCTCATGTAGTACTGTTTCAGGTTTATAACATACGTCCAAAAATGGTGTCTGTCCTGCGTGAAAAGTTTGCTCACCTTAATCTGACATTTTCAATTGGAGGACAAATAAGTTTTGATGTAAGTAAATATACCACTTGTTGATTCTTTTACACAAAAAACTCTATTGAATCTGCGAAGCTAAATAATGCTTGTGTCAGGTTTTCCCTCAAGGTTGGGATAAGACATACTGCTTGAGATACCTTGATGACTTCTCGGAAATCCACTTCTTTGGTGACAAAACTTACAAGGTATGCCTAGTATTTTCATCCTAAGGAAATTGTAAACAATCCCTCTCTTGTTCGCTAATTAATATCTCATGTCACTGTCCTTTCTAAATCTTACATGCTTGGTGCTGTTAGACTATGTAGGACTAAGCTTTTTGATGATTTATGTCTACGAGATGTATTATTGCCTGCATGCAATGAGCTAGTGCTACTTGGTCCATAAAGTGATTAATGTCCTTGGAACTATAAAGGTGCGAAGGGATGCTTGATGATACTGCTAATTTTGGTTTAAGTAATTACAGAAATTCTGTTCAGCTCATACCTAGGATTTGATAACTAGAATTGGAAATTAAATTTTACAATGCTTTACCTAAACCTAATGTTTATCCGCTTGAAGTGCTTTTTGTGCTATTCATGAGTCTTTAATTCATGGATTGCATATTCTCTGTGCGATCTTCATGGCCATGGTTCGGGATTTGAAACTATTGAACATTTCAACTGTCATTCCATCTCTATATCCTTTAGCCCCCCTAAAGTGGGGTCATTTGTTAGTAAGAGACACATATCATTGATTCACATTATCGGCTTCGACAGAATAAACATGATATTCAAGTGTCTAAAGGTCAGAAAGTGATGTTCCTTCAAAAGTGCCTATCTGTTGAATCACAAGGAGATATAGATTATCGTATACTTAAGTTGAGAAAGGAGACTTTATGCAAAATAGATCAAAGTGTTTTAGTTTAGTTATTCGATGTTAATCAGTTTTACTTGTATATCCAGTGGAAGCATGAGTTTATATGTATTCTGCATATCGTGGTTAACCATATAAAATGTCCTCTTTGTGGTGCATCGTCTTGATCGTTCCGTTTGACAATTACTGTTTCTTTCACTTGAGCAGGGGGGGAACGACCATGAGATATACGAGTCTGAGCGAACTGTGGGTCATACAGGTCAGCTTTGTGTATTGATGGGAATTTTGACACCGGAATTTCTTTGTGTTTTCATCCAGCAGGATGTAGATGAATGGTTCTAGACTTTTAACACGCAGATTCATTAACCTAAAAAAGGAGGGTCCAAAAATTTTCTGAAACGGTGCAAAATCTCCAGTATAGTGACAAATTTTTACATGCCCGATACATGAGATACATGAGATTGTGCCGTCATTTTGGGTTCAGAATAGAACGGGGATTTGTTTCATTTCTCAAAACGGCCGTAGTCAATGTCGAATAAACCCTTTGAAACTTCAAATTCCTTTTTATGACAAATACATCCATCTTTTTATATATTTATATTTTGCAAAATCCTGTTGTTTATACAGTTTTCCGTGTTCTTTGGCAGTCACTAGTCCCGATGATACAGCGGAGCAGTGCAAGGCCCTCTTCCTTGCTGAACCTTGAGCTCAGCGTCATGTAACAGTTTTTGCCAATATCCATTTGTACTCCAAATAATCTGTATGAGAATTAACTGGAATGTGTAACTCATACCAGCGCAAAAGGGAGCATGAAATCCCAATGTATGACTCATTTCTTTTGGCAAATGGCTTAAATCACAGATTGTTTCGTATTCGCTCGGACGTTATTGGTACATTATTTCCACAACATCACAGTTAATGAATTTAACTGATGTATCAATTTCGTATGCTAGCTGTAACATATTATAAAATTTTGATGCATATCGAATCTTTCTCCCTAATTATTCAAAACCAGTTTTCTCATTCAAACCATCCTGGTCATTTATTATTCATCCTGACCAACAAGAGAGGTAAACTCAAAACCCACAAGATTCATCACTCTATGTAAAATCTATTATAGGCATTGAGATTAAGGGAGAGAGGGCTTAGAAGCATTCAGGAACAGTTCACAGGTACCTTAATGATGATTACACAACCTCAAGGTCTAAACATACATTTGGCATAAGAAGTTCGTGTTCATACTGTTGATGTATCTTACCCTAGAACCAGAACCAATAAAGAACGGCTAAAACAGAGACCTGAATAACTCGTACTTCTGTGGATCTCAACAGCAAAAAGAATTTGGCGATGATTACAACGCTACAATAGGTTTCTTGTGAAGAGCTCCCCAAGTGAGAATCAAATACACTATCATATTCTCTCTCTCCCTCTCTCTCTCTCAAAATTCACCGCATAACTGCCGTCAGTACCATCAATTGTGTGATTTCCAAATGATAGAATCCTCTCTTAGAGAACTTAACTACGGTAAGGAAAAATTGATTTCACTATCTACTAGATCAACTGGAATGGAGTCATGAAAGAGCACCCAAAGCATGGTGGAGTCAGGACACGTGCTGGAAACGGCAGCCCCACCAATAACTATTCCTCTTGCACAGTTTCTACAATTGTCTCCCAAATTGTAGAGTCGGATCTTGAATCTCCTACACTCATTGGAAATTGTGTGCCCTCTTTGCCGATGTAAGAGTATTAGAGAGAAGCATTGCTATCGTCATCGGACCAACTCCTCCTGGAACAGGAGTGATGGCTGATGCAACTTTACAAGCCTCCTCGTAGCAGACATCTCCAACTAGCTTGTAACCCCGAGAGCTTTTTGAATCCTGTTTAAGCACCAAAGATAAAGGTCACAAACAGTAAAAGTATAATGGTATGTGGTAGGCGCTTTTCACAATACGCACCCGTCTTTCAGTATGATGACCTAGGGCTAACTTCATTATAAGGAGAATCACCCCATGCTATTTAACAGTAACTTTTACCATCTAGCTATCAGTGTAGATTGACCAAGCCAACAACAGTTTCTCAGGCAACTTATCCTTGCACAATTGACAAGACACGGGCCACATGGCTTGTATTTGTAAAGCATGACAGCTTACAAGTTACCTCAACTGGGTTGATTCCGACATCAATAATCACTGCACCAGGTTTGATCCACGTCCCTCTCACCATGTTCGCTTGCCCAACAGCTGCAATTATGATATCTGCCTCTCTTATGATCTCCTCAGGATTTTGTGTCCTTGAATGGACAATACTGATAGTTGCATCTTCCCTCTAGAAAAATACATACAAGTCATGGAAGATGAAGAAAGATAAATTGCAAGGAAGACGACATAGTTTGGCAAGATAGAAGTATACTTGAAGTAGCAAAGCAGCAGGCATCCCGACAATATTGCTCCGGCCAATCACGACAGCTCTCTTTCCCTTAACACCAATACCATATCTATGCAATAGCTCTATGCAGCCTTTAGGAGTGCACGGCACAAACAAGGGCTCTCTACCCCTCATAGCAAGTCGACCAATGTTCAATGGGTGAAATCCGTCCACATCTTTCTCGAGAGTTACTGCATTTAGGATACCCTGTTCATTCATATGCTGGCAGAAGAACGGTTTAGTTGTTAATATTCTACAAAGAACAAGAAGATGCCATTTAGTTCATATGCAGGCAGACAGGGCCAAGGGGCTTTATTACACAGTTAAAGACCTCCTGATTTGAAGTTGGCTTTCAACAAGATTAATTATGAAGTATAAAAAACAAAGGTCGTCCTAACTCCTACATGAACATCAAAATTGACCTTTTACTGAATCCTCCTGTCATGAGATTGAAGATTGAACCCAAGAAACTCAATTTGAGAAGTCTACATCCATTAATTGGGGAAGAAAGAGCATTTAGATACATACTGAAGGCAGTGGTAACTGAACAAGAATGCCGTGAACCGAAGGATCATCATTGAATCCTGAGATAAACTTGAGCACATCTTCTTCTTTCGAGTCTTCAGGCAAATGCACTTCAAAGGAGTTAATCCCCACAGACTCACAAGCTTTTTTCTTGTTGCGTACATATGTAGCAGAATCCTTCCTGTCGCCGACAAGAATCACAGCTAACCCAGGTACAACCCCAATCGCCTCTTTCATTCTAGACACTTCAGCTGAAATCTCGTCTCTGATTTGCTTTGCAACGTATTTTCCATCAATCACTTTGGCACAAGCCTCAATCGCCACTGAAGCTTCACAAGCACACTACCCAATCAACTTCAAATAATTAAGACATACTTTAAATAAGAATCTTCTACATGGATAAAAACCACCCCCTCCAAAAGAGCTCAAATTGCAGTCCATAATGATGCACGGAACAGAAGCATGAAACAGAAAGCAAACACAGTTTACATCCTCAGGGAAACAAATTGCAATCTATATGTATGCAATGCAGTATGGCATGGAAAGAAAAATTCTCACATTCAGTCGATCCAAGAGACATCACATAAAATTTTTTATTCTATCCATGCAAAATTCTTCTGTTCATGCTACATTTCGTGTCTTTCTACTTTCTGTGACTAAAAATTCACATCACCCAAACTTTCATGATGAAATGTTTGAACTTTCTTCTTCTTATTCCAGTCGAAAACCACTGCAACAGCTCAGAAGCTGCTAAACAAGCTTCTTCACCGATTCCAGTTCTCAGCGAACACGAAAGCAGAAACCCATCACCAAAAACGAATCCGACCCAACATTCGCAGCTTCACGAGCACCCGAGAAAAGCCTAATGGAGCTCCGGGTAAGCATCCATCACAAACCAAACAGAGGACGCAAAGAGAAAGGATGGAAATGGGGACGAACCAGAAGGAGGTGGTGAACTCGGAGCAGCAGCGCCGACGGCGAGGGTCCTGAGAGAGAGGGGGGCCATCCAGGCATAAGAACGGCGAGGCAGCGACAACCTGCGGACCAAAACGACGGCGTCCTTGCGGAGGCTCCTGGGGAGCAAGCGAGACGCAGTCGAAGTCGAGCACTCGCTGAACACCATAGAAGTCATCCTCAGGATCGAACGGCGTCGTCGTGTATCGTCCGCCGCGACTTTGGCTTTCGCTTCGCAGCTTGAGATTTTTCAGCTGAAGTAGGCTACGGCGGCACGTCGCGATACTCCGCCGTGCACCGCCGTCGTGATATTCTCGCCGTTGAAGTTCCCGGCGGCGAGAGGGTTTGCAGACTTGAAAGTGTTCTGCTGCAAAGTGCCGGAAAGTCTGTTTATGGATTCTGCTTTTTCTTTTTCCTTTTCTTCATGAAAAAAGAATAAAAAAAAAACAGGGTACTTTTGAAAATAGTAAAAAAAAAGAACAATTTTGACCTATATTATGATTATGATTATTAATTGTGTGCATAGTAACTTTGGATGTGATAAAATCTTAAACATGTTGATAAATAGTAATTGCTCTAACTGGTTAATAGCTTGCAATGTAGATTAGTAAATATCTATGTATGGTTAGTAATTTACTTGTGTGAAATAGTGAAAAAAATTATTAGAAGAGAAACTGATTAATAAAAGTGCGAAATAAATTAAACATAACTGAAATTTAATTACTTGAACTAGATTATGATAATTTTTCGATGGTTATAATTGTGGTTTGGACCACAAAGCAAATCCATAGGATTGCAAAAGTTTGCATTTCGTCTATGTTGGGATAAAGAAATATCTATAGATCAAAATGGGTACGTTGACATAAGATGGAAATCTCGTCCAATTTAATCGGGGCATAATAATATTTTATAACCTGAAAGGTACACAAGTAAAACACAAGCACTACCTCTTCATTGGATTGTTATTAGATCCACCACAAAAAAAAAAAAAACATCATCAGATGAGTGACGTGTGCTTGGAGCTAGTGTTTTTTTTTTTTTGTTATCGAACTTGGAATTAATTTTACAATCGAATTTTTTCACACGTCAATATTTACACATAATTAAATACTTTTTTTTATCCTGGTCAATGTCACTTTAAATCTCCCTGTATCAACAACTTTTTCCATGATGAAGTAAATTTCATGAGGACCCAAGTAAAAAGATTGGTAACCAGTTTTCTATGAGAAGGGATGGAAATCCATGAAAAGTCACTAGTAAATACTTTTAGTGATTTAGGAAAATCAATTTCCTTCTTGCTTGAAGTGAAAGTCGTTTTCCCCCTAATTTAAGTTTGTCATTTTCCCCTAATTTAAGTTTGTCATTTTCAATCGACTAAAAACATTTTTCATAAATCGATTAATTTTTCGACATCCAAACCCTGAAAAGTTGAAAAATAAATTTTCGAAAATAATTTTCCTCGTAGCAAAAGAACCCTCTTAGAATTTGCCTCAATGGACATCGTTTGTAGTAGATGACCAATTTCATTGCCCTTTGCCTCTGAGACAGCGGCGTAAATTCTCTGTGGTTTAAAAAATAAAAGCTAATTAATTGTTCCTCTTCCTTGATCACAAACAAAAAAGCAAGAGAATCAATAATTTCCTGCATGAAAGGGTTACAAACTCTCTGTTTCTTTCCCCGTGCAAATCCAGCGTCGCCTTCAAGCCACAGGACAAAAGCCGCAGTGACGAAGGCGATCGTAGAGAACGTCTAGCAAAATTTGTGGAACCAAATGAATGATCACGGTGTCAAATGTCCGGTTCAAGACTCTGTATAACCCTGTACAATTTAAACCAATGCGGTTTGCTTTACATTTATTCAGTCCTCCCTCGCCCGTTCTGGTTGGCTTGGCATGTGCTAGTAGTTTGTTATATGGGTATCGTCCCTTCGCTGGCTTCATTCTCATCTAATGAATCAGAAGGAAGAGGTTTGGGTCGGCTCATGATTCCAGAAAATCCATAACCCAGCGAACTTCCAGTGGCTTCACATAGCTGCAAATATAACAGTGAATATTTTCATCATTAGCCGCCAAAGTTCTGTCATGCACTTGCTGAGACTATATATGTATCTGAAGATGGAGAAAGTATTATGTACCTCAGTAAGCTCAGACAAATGGCGGGATCTGAATTCGTTTATTGTTGCTGCTATCTCTGACGTTGGCAGTTTCGCCTAAGGTTCAACAAGGAAAGGTAAGGAAATGAAAGAAATGCAACAAGTAAAATCAAGTCTTTCAGCGCTCTTTTTCTCGATGTTACAATGTGGGTCATGCCACCAAGCGAGCCCCTGTACTAAAATTAGGCTGGAATCCAGCAGGTGCTGCAGCCTAAAATGCATTACTAGTAGGCCATTCCAATTTGTTATGAGATAGATAGGCATCACGCAGTCCATGAGATAGCTTTCTTATCAACAAATAATTATTTTTAAGGCAAAACTAAACTTGAGCTAGTAAATGTACAGGTATGCAACAGAGGTCTCTTACTCATTTCAGATTTCCTGTGAACTAAAAGATCGATGGGAATGTCTAGTGGCACTTTACGTTAGTTAGGAACAAACAAAGCATATGAAACCAGGTAATATTATTTTTTGCTGCATTGAGTATAGTTTATAAAATCTGTTTTTTGGCCAAGATAATCTATAGAAGCTTAAATCACTATCCTGCTGCCAAGTACTATCGCATTGGAACTTGGGAGGTCCAGGATCAGAGAAAAGCAGCTTTGTGCCCCATGCAAATTACCATCACATAGTACCAGGGCCCTAACAAGAGTGAATTCAACCTTCAGAAACAGTGTATTTGTCAAGTAATATCATTGTAGTTACCTGTGCAAGAACAGCAGCAGCCAATTGTAGACTGGGTTCCAGGGTCTCTGGAACAACCTGTGAGTTTTTGGCAGCAAAACCATCAAGGCATAGATGTCAATCAGCAAAGGCACTCAGGTAATGAACGACTGAATAACTATCAGAGCATGCCGTTAATCTGATTGATCTTACAATTGGACTAACATACAAATACGAAAACAAAAGGGGGGACAATTAAGTAGAGGAATATTAACTGCCGTAGCCCCAGCTTTCTCCAAATTGACGCCATGATCCACATCGTGAGCACGGACAAAAGTTTTTACGTTGGGGAAGTACTTGCTTAGAGCCCAAACAGCCCTATAATTTGCACCAGGAGTGTCCAAGGTAATTGCTGCAGCGCATGCTCTTTCAGCCCCAACTTTATGAAGGACCTAGGGAACCAAGTATAGCTTGTAAGGATTAACACACAACAAAATTGAACACACTTCTAGCAATGTCACTTATCACCTCTCGGCTGCCCGCATCTCCAAAGAACACAGGAAGGTCCAGGGCACGACCAACTGCTACTCTGTCGCTGTAATTATAATTAAGTTGATATTGACAAGTTTAGTTAATAACACATATATATTACTAGACCAAAAAGGTACTATGACTATAAACAACTTGGTTTCTCAGTTCTTGCACAAGGAAAACTCTGAAGCTGCATAATGCCAAAAACTGAACTTAACATATAAAATCAGTCGATGTAAGAGGAGTCACCAATTTCTTTACCTTCTTACATCAAGTGCAACAAATGGGATTAGTCGTTCTGAAAGAAGCTGAGCAATGATCTGGGAGCAATGTAAACAATTATGTAAATATGAGCATTGACAATTTCCAAATGTGTCCTACTGTGGACTATATTCCAATTTTAAATTGCAATACCTGGCCAACACGTCCAAATCCACAAATGATGATATGATCTTGCAAATCATCGGTCTGTTGTAATCATGCCAAAGCAAATGTGGGTTTGTTAGTATGAATCACTGTCGTAATGAAAATGCAATTTAAACTTATATAAGGACCATGAATATAGCATACGGATCCATCATTTGCAATCTAGCAAAACTGAGATTATTAAAAAATGTTTTTGTCTCATTTCTGTGTTTTTCTGACTCAGTCCGTGTCTATGATATCACCAGATGATGACGATGACATGGAATCTACTTTGAATCTCCCTGAGGATCTAATGTCAGTAAATTATGCATGTTGAACTATTATAGCTTGTTTCTCATGCAAAAATTTCAGTTTTTTCTTCAACACCTAGACTTGCACGTCCAGAGCAACGACACTCCATTCTCCAAGTATACCATATCAATCATTTTCTCAGTGGCTGGGACTGCTAAACCTAGACCTAGGATCGAAAAAGGACACCTAAACTTCCCCCAATTCATACCCAAGATATTATCCTTAAACCTTTCAACTGTGGTGCCCAAACCCACAGGACTTATAGACCTCTTTGTTGTCAATTGAGAATGAGTTATTGCAGACTGACTGTAGAAATGGCTGTGCTACGTGTATGATGTCATTATTAAGCTATCCACATAAGAAACAGACACCGAAACTAAAGCACATTACCTCACTCTCAACAGGTAATAGACTTCGGACATCATGCTGCTCAAAACGAGAGGCAAGTAACTGGCCTCCAGCAGCTAGCCATGGAGTAAGGGCCATTGAAATTCCCACCACAAGAAACAACAGAGACGACAGCTGAGGAGACATAATTGCCTGGACAAAATTCAGAGTAAAAGCACTGCCAAATGTTGGAAACTCTAATGCCTAAAAAGCAACATGAAAGTATGAAGATGCCAACTGTTAACTGCTAAAGTTGCCAATAACACAGGATGGCAATTCAGCTCTTGTCCAATAATCAATGACAAGAATACAGGTCAAAAGTTTCTGACTTATAAGTTGACATACCTGATTAACCGCTTCACCAAAAGCCACAAATGCGAACTCCCCACCAGGAGCGAGAAGAAGGCCTACCCTTACTGCAGAGATTATCGAGATCCCAAAAAGCCGGCCAACCAACATAACCAAAATAGTCTTGCCGACAATTAGTAGTGCCAGTGCCCCTGTTATGACTGGAAAGTTTGAAACTAGAAGCTTTGGATCAATTGACATTCCAACCTGGACACCCTCCAAATGGTCATCATTACGAGCAAGTCCCAGTCATAGCTGATGGTCCACTAGAATTAAAAATATCCCCCTCGAAGAGGAATGCTACTTTTCTCTCATTACTTCTCGAGTTCAGATGTTACATGATTTCACGATGCAATCATTAAAGAGAAGAAAGACAACATGAATGAGCATAGCTTTTCATGCAAGGAGAATTTAATTGATTATCGATTTACTGTAAGGTATCAACTATTTTTGTAGCAACAGATATGAAGTTCATATAAAAATGGAAAAGAGAATAAACAAATGACAGAAAAAATACCGTCATGAAGAATAGGCCTAACAGCAGGCCGCGATATGGAGCAATATCCGATTCAACCTGGAGAGAAAATTCAGTTTCTGCAAGCAGCAAGCCTGCTAAAAAGGCGCCTAATGCCATGGAAAGACCAGCCTGTTGCAATATTTATTGGGAAAGAATTACTACTGCGACGTTAAGTATCATTTGAAAAATTATATGTGCACTGGATGTGGAAAGAGACAATACTCTGGCTGTAAGAAGACTAGTTCCCAAAATAACAAGGAGGGTGTTGGCTGAGAAGATCTCTGCATTTTGATTTTCTGCAATTTGCTTATAAATTGGTCGCAGAAGCTGCAGAAATAGAATGAAACTAAGGCTGAGCACAAGTCAACAATTGTGAAAAGCAGAAGCACATAAGAACACTCTGACCGCACGAGCACGCAGGCCAATAACTGCCCGTTCTCTTTCTGCTATTTGTACATTTAACTATTCACATGTACTTAAAAGAGACAAATCATACAAACAAGAAAAAACCCCACATGCCTGAACTACATTGTGACTAGAACAATAAAGCACGACACCGTTTGAAACAGAACTCAAGCAACATTCACCAAGATACATCAACTAGTTCAGATTCCTCAGGACATGACATTAAGCAAAGAATATCTCTGGTGTACTATCTCAGTCTGAGCATCCAGCATAACTATTAATATGAGCTTGATCATGCACCAAAATCCTTTTAATTGACAAGGTCATGATCACAGAATGCCAGCAGCTATGGATGCAAATAAGAAATACGAATTGACATCTGAAGTGCCTAAGAGAGCTTCATGCATTTGAATGAAAATATTGTGCAATTAATCCAAGTTAGATCTTTACCACTCAGATTGCCCTTGTTCCCTAAGCAGATAATACGCATTTTACCAGGCATCCAACAGTTAATCAGTCAAATATCATTCAATCAATTTATGAGAACTTACCAGGCGTCCACCGGCAATAATAGCAGCGATGGCAACAATAGCCTTAACTGCAGCTAAACCCAGGGCCTCCGCAATGGCTTGGACGCCAATCTAAATTGGCATGACAACATGATTCTTAGTGACTAAGAACGACTAGACATTCTGGTGAAAACTAAGTACTGGTCAAGTTCAAAATTTAAAATTACTTCTGGAAGAGGTGTATGACTTGCATTATACAATAAAGAAAAACCAAAGATGAGGATTGTGGGAAAAAATAGAACAATTTACCCCTCCTTTGGATGAATTCGGCGAGATAAGAGGTATGAGTATCAGCAATACCACCACAGCCAAATCCTGGAAGCAAATGAAAGACCAATGTCAAGAATTGTTCAAGAACCAAAAAAGAAAATAGCAAGAAGTTAACAACAGATGAGTTTCTGTATTTAACTGTATCCAGGCATGTTAACGTTTACATAGGATAATTTGAAATATGCATGGTGTTACAGTTAACTAAAAGCACTGGCCATGAAATTTGACATGTTCTTGGAGTATTTCCTCATTTACAAGCCAACAAAGTTCCCTTGAACTCGTAGGGTAAATGTCAAACTAACCATTAACACTAAAAAAAATGTCACCATATCATGGCACCTAAGGAAGATATATGTACAAGGAGAACTTGTCAATCTAGTTAGATGCATACAGAAACACATTCTACCTCTCGAAATATACCTATCTTCGTCTTAAGACAATTCTCCCTACAGAATCTCTATCATCAAAATTTTTGAAAGGTGTGACAGAGCTGATGGAGAAAGCCTTAGGTTCTAAATCTAGTGGAGAAATATTTATCAAGAAAATTGCAAACCTGGAAAAGTAGGACAGAAAATGTTGCCCGTCCATGACGTGATGTGCTCTCACCTCGTTCCTGCAGGACCTGTGTATAATTTCCATAAAAATATCCATCAAGAGGACATCAAATATAAACCTCTTGTTGTGTTTGAAAGTTAGAATGAATACAGGTTGATTTCTAGAGAAAATTGTTCTCACAACAAGAAGGCAGATATTGCCAGTACTTTTATTCCAAAACATCATCTCACTAGTCCAATGCACATTATCACAGGAGATGGAAGATTTGCATATCCATATGAGCTCACAATTTAAGTTTCCTCAGAAGATAATGACCTGAGGCCACATAGGTAATCCCAGGAAACTGCATATACCGATTTATTTTGCTGCTTGCTTATTCTTGTATGTTAAGAAGGAAGCACTGACACTATATGGTAGAGTGAGATTTGCTATGTACCTGCAGGACGACAGCTGTGGAAGATAAAGCCAGGCCATTCCCAATGACAATAGCAGCAGGACCAGGCAGCCCACATACATAATGAGCAACCAAGCCAACAGCCACAGCTGTCGCTAAAACCTGTGATCATCAGGTGCATTCGCACGTAGGATAAGAAAATTATATATCCAATGGCACAAGACAATGCCAGCAAATTCAAAAAGGATTAAATAATATGAGGTCTCCAATCACCTGAGCAGTTCCTAATCCGAAGACATACTTCTTCATAGAACTAAGTCTTTCAACAGAAAGCTGAAAATGCAGATCAAAGCTTAAGTACTCTGATGCAAAAAATTGGAAAACATCAAACAGCAATCATCACTTTCACCTCAAGGCCAATGTTGAATAACAAGAAAACCACTCCAAATTCTGCAATTGCCTTTGTCCCATGTACATGCCGAATAATTGAGAGTCCATAAGGTCCAATCAGAATACCAGCAGCCAAGTACCCCAGGACAGGACTGCCTAAACATAACAGAAGGCCAACAGGTAGCATATACACATGCTTCTGAGATTTTGCACATGAAATGGGGAACTTAAGAAGTAATAAACAAAACGGGAAACTAGAAGGAACGTGGAAGGATGTTGATACACACTAAATTATTTGCATAAGGAGTTAGCTTGTGAAGCACATTTTTGTCACTAGAAAGTTTAGTGCAGCTCTATCTACGTTATGATATACTAATTTGATTGAACCACCAAATACAAATGATTGCCAACAAGGAAACCAAAAACTGAGAAAAAAGGGCCTGACATGTGGAAGAAATAGCACGCTCAAACACATAGAGACAAACAGAAGACAACAACTTATAACATTTTAAAACATACAAAAAAGCACACATCATTTGTGGGACTGTACTAATATACGAAAGCTTGTTTGAGCAAAGGGAAGGAAAAATTAATGGAGTTGTTACCTCCAGGAATCTTTTGGAAAACAGGAACGAAAATAACACTTGCTAGAAGCAATGCCAGCATATCAAAGAGAGAAGCTTCTTCCTCATTTACCTGCAAGTTGAGCACGTGATCATATGTTCACAAACTGTTAACTTGGGAAGGAAAAAATAAACTAATGAAGTATATAAATTTAATGTACAACCTCTTGCTGAGGAAGCATGGCCATTAGCTTTTTAACTCTTTTAGGAATTTTCCTCAATTGGCGGACCAGAGGTTTGGTGTTAGAGGAAACTTCTTCTACACTGGCACTAACGACTTGCGACTGTTGAAGCATTTGATCAGCTCTCTCAGCTCGTCGGGCTAAAATAGTGGCCCTGTACAAGTCACAGCATCTAGATAATGAGATGCAAAACTTGATGTCTGAATCGTGATTGAATTATCTAGACAAAAAGATCATAGGTCTTCTCGGAATAAGTTACAAAATATAAAAGCAAACGGTCTTGAGCCGTATAATCCTAACAATCTAGATCCAACTTGAAAGGACAACTTCAAACAATGAACCATCACTTTCGAAACTCAGTCTATAGCCGTCTCTTAAATCTCAACTACCAGATGACATAAAGAGCAAAAACTGTAAAAAAGTTTGCCAAGGATGAGAGTTAAAGAGTACTGAATGATAAGATGAGCCAAGAAGTAACACTAACGCATACCCTGCCCCAAAAAGCATTATCCCCAGTACCAGCTTGGGCCATTGCTCCTTTGCAGTCTGCAAGAGTCCCTGGAAAACTGATGCTGGTGTGAATTCAGTCCCATCTACAGTAAAAGAGAAGAACGATGCAGAAAAGAAACGAGAAGATTTCTTCAATAGTGCCTTTGGAGCTCCTAAGGGAGCGCTCTCCCTCAAGTCTTGTGCATCTTGCTTCTTTGCTTGAACTGGAACCTTCGATTTGTCTGCATCTACCTCAGCTTCTCTTGCAGAATCTAATACAAGCTTACCATTTTCTTGATCATCCAGATCCTCAGGCTCTTCATATATCTCAATTCTATCAGCCTGCTGATCCAGTAAATGCACACCAGCTAACCGATCACCACCAACGACGACATCTCTCTCTCGTTCAGAACTAGCAGTGCTACCAATGGCTTGAATCATATTCTCTTCCTCAAGCATCTTCTCGTCGGTCATTTTCCCACCAGCCATCTCTGGAATATCAACATAAGTACTAGATATAGACTTCTCTGCCCTTTTTAAAGCAATCTCAGCGTCATTTACATGTTGTGCAGCTTCAAGTTCAAAAGCAACAGCTTGCTCTGCTAAAAGCATTATGTTCGCCACATCCTCCTCTGCCCTCAAAGCATCCATCTGAGCATTATCTGCAGCCTCATCCAGTCTGTCCACTTCCTTCTGCAGTCCTTCCTTCTTGTTCTGCAGCCGCTTCAACTCAGCCTCGCAATTGGCTAAATTTGCCTGGCAATCTCTTACGTCTTCTTGAGCAACCAATAATGCTTCTTCCTCATCATTAGAGATTTCGTCCACATCACTTGCAGGACCAAGAGTACCGTTCTCTTCTTTCGCGAGTTCTAGCGATTCCAATGCAACCTGCAGCCTTGCTTCGGCCAATGAAAGAGCCATTGTTGCCTTTTGAACAGCCTCTTTGGCAACACATTCTTCATTTACGGCATCTTGTGTGGTATTCACTGTACTATTGACATTGTTCCAGGCTTTCTGAGCTTCATCCTTCAAAGCTATGGCAGTTTCTGATATTCGCTGAGCCTTCTCTTCAAACATAGTGCTGTTAATCCTTGCAACCTCCAATTCTTTCAATGCCTTTTGCAACGATTCCCTCAGTTCCTCAAGACTAGGTGGCTCCCAATCATCCTTTTCTTCTCTTCCTCCTCCTTCTCTTGAATCATCAGTATCGGAAACATCAATTAGTTCTGAGCTTTCAGTACTCTCTATGAACTCTACATTTCGGCCATTTCCATTAACACATGCTAAGGAATCGTTATTCTGACATTGAAATATAAGCCTTCTAGATGACTTGAAAACATTACCGACCTTAAAAACAGGGAACCTGTTAACATATGAACCACACAAATAGTTGTCCAACTCCGGCTTATATCCCCCAGCCGAATTACAACAGCCATTGCGAACAACCATTTGTTTCATGCTCCTGCTAGCGCACATCGGTCTGTAGCTATTCACACTCTTAAACTGACTAAAACCGAAACTTCTATATCTAAACCTCGGATCAGGATTAGCAAGTTCCATAGCCTTGCGACCCCCTGTGCCCTCTCCACAGGTAAGAGCATTCGACTGCCGCAGACTACATCCGATATCCATCTTTCCCCAGGTCCTTTCAGCAACGACGCTCTCCTTCGCATAACAAAAGGCGAACACGAGGCAAGCTCAGCAGCGCATTTCATATCCTCTCATTGCCTTCCATCAAACGCCTGGGCAAACAATCGACATCGCGAGAAAGACAAAAAATCACCAAACAAAGCACAGCAACCAGGTCCTAAAGCTAAAAAAAAAGGTCAGGACACAATCATTTGCTCACGATACGCATGCACATCTTCGAAAAACCTCATGCAACAATCCCAATCGAATCGACCGCAGCCACAAAACAAGCCGTTTCGCGAATTTCAACGCGGGCAAGCGCACGCGGCAATCCGATGCTCGAGTTTCCAATCAGGAAAAAACGGAGGAGAGAGCGGACGAACCGATCGCCGGGAGCTGGAGAGGGAGCGAGGTTCCGCCTCGGAGGTCAAGGCGACGAAACCAATGGCGGAGCCGAAGGCGGAGAGAATGCGCCGTCACCGGAAGAGAATGACGCGAGCGATGACGAATCGAAACGCGGCCCCTCAGATTTTCTCCTCCTTCGTCGCCGTCTTCGTCGTCTTCTCCCCCTCCTCCTTCTTCGTCGTCCGTTCGTGCGAGTGCAAGAGAGCGACAGAGAGAGAGAGTCCAAGCAGGAGTGATTCGGAGCGAGCACGTACAGACGGTTGACGGCTCTCTCTCTCTCTCTCTCTCTCTCTCTCTTTTATGAGTGAAGTTTGGGTGTGTTTGGGGAGAGGGAAAATGGGGGAGGAAAGGAAAATTCCCGGGGAGACGAGAACACGGTCGCTTCGGTGGGCCGGAGAAATTAAAAAATGCGCCTGAAATTTTCTGCTCCCGTCTTGAGATATTCCTTTTCCCAGATATTTAACGGAAGGGGGCAGAAAAATACAAGGCAGGTGTCTCAGAACACACCGTAAATAAAAAAAATGAAAATTATTAATACTTTCCATCGATTTTTTGATTATTGATATTCAGGAAATTTCGGAAATAACCAGTGCACGACCGACTCGAACTCTCGTTGTCGAATCATTTTGCTCGCTCCCCATCGATACCGTTGTCTTTTGGGGTACTGGGTAGGTGGGGTGGGTGTACCGTGTTTCGGTTCTGTTCGGGTTATACTCATATCATGGAATTATTACCCCAAGCAAAATTGAGGCTCGAGCCGAAAATATCTAAAACTAGTATGCCTTCCATTTTCAGCATAACAGTTCAGCTACATTCAAGGAGTTCTTCATTTGTGCTGCCTTCTCAAAACAGAGAAGACACATTGTAATTCTATCCTCTAATCATCTTTAGTGGGCTATGTCATGTCATCTTGACACGGGCCTTCTTAACGTCTCATCAGTCGTGCGCCAGATCATCCAGACTAACTCAATGACGCGTGTAGATTCGTAATTCTTTCATGATAATATAATTCATATTTCCAAGCGCGCTACAAGGGCTTAGGCCGGAAGGCTTATCGCAGGTTGGAAAGGCTCATGCAAGGAAGGCCATGCGCAGCCCAGTTGCAGTCTCTGGAGGGTTAACTCTGGAGTAGTGGCAGGATCTCGTGCTATCCTTATTGGGATGTTTTTTTAGAGATTTGGCGTGCTGAGCTTAGAGGCAGGACTCGTTGAAAATTCTATCCTCTAATCATCTTTAGTGGGCTATGTCATGTCATCTTGACACGGGCCACTTAATCCTAGCATATATTCTCTTAACACGTGACGAAACGCCATTCGACGATTCAAGACACATGGATTGCCATGCAGCAAGATCCTGTTCAGTATCATCTCTTACCTCTCATCGTAGATATACCAGATACCCTTTTGAGGAGAAGTACTAACAAGGGTAGTGCTACAGCGAAAACCTTTCTGACAGCGATGTATCGACCATCTGAACTTTTCTCACCACTTCTTATATCCATAAGGCAGTTTCTATACTTCCAAAGAAGCCCAGCATCAGGGGAATTGATAGAGATATATCAAGAAGATAATCTCGTTCATCCTCGCATGCGTGCCAAAGAAGCCTCATGCTTTGCAGCTGGTGCTTTGCCTAGTTCGGTGTCAGATTGGCTCACTAGATGAGTTGTGGTGGCCAAGACTTGTCCTTCGTGGTTTCGAGCTACAGCGGCAACATCACAAAAGCCTCTATGGATGGTTGCATCAAAATTGATTTTTGTTGAACCCACAGGAGGTTGTTTGATTACGCTTTGTGGATTCTAGAGGCGCGGATTCTAGCACAGGTATCGACAAAAGCTGGAGAAGAGATGTAATCGCAAAAACAGTTAAATTTGTCAACTGTGTCAAATGAAGGGCATGCATTCTCAAAAACCTCATTGCCGAACGAGATGATTTACCTGTAGGATGAATGCTGATATTCATCAGAACTTCCAGAGGATTGATGTAGACATCGACTGGATCATCCTCCAAAAACAACTCTCTTAAGAACCGCATTGGTCATGCCAACTTCGATGCTTGGAGAGCGCGTCCTTTGGCATCTGAAAAGGCAAAGGGATTCTTGGGGGAGAAAAAGATCGAGTCCATGCAGCCTGTGAAGCTCAAAGCTTTGAACAAGACTCCATTGCCGGGCACGACTACAATGTTCACAATGGCCATGAGGCTGAGAACCTTCGGAGAATTTATCAGCGGTAGGGCATTGCGAAAATTGAATTCCACCATTGCTGCGAGAGCGAGTAAGCAAAAGTGAGAGAGAGGTGGCAAAATGAAGTGTGTTCTGATGCTGTTTTAAGATTTTTATGTCTAAATTTTTTTTGAAAAGGTTTGTCTGTCAACTTTCAACACTGATTACTCTGTCTGTCTGTCTTTGGTTCTCTTTATTTTTCTACTTTTGAGTGTTCGGGCGCCAATTGCTTATGGCAATTGGCAATCCTGTGCACACTGCATAACTATCGGAGAAATACTGGTCCATGCTTCTGTGGGGCGGCCCAAAACAATATTCATTTCTTGTGAGTCAGACCGGGCACGAACACACTCACTACTTAAGCAAATGCCGGGCTTTGATAGCAATGAAGGTAGTCATCATAGGGAAATGATGCAAAAGAGAAATAATTCTAACAAGCGGTTCCCTATCACCGGATGAGTGTCATCCAAAACTATGATCTCTCTTTTTTAAGATCATTCAACTAGAATCTGCACTAATTGTTTTAGAAACCTTACCAAATATTTCAGACCGGTTCAGGTGGGCAATTCAATTGAATACTGGATATACAGTTCGACTTTTGTAAGCTTTGTGTGTGATCTCATCTAAACATTTTTATCGATTCAGACTTGAGATCCGCTAAATCCAATGATCCAATAAGTATTCAGTGGAAGTCAGTTCGTGTGCAGACAACAGTAGCCAAAATCTGAAACTTAGCTTGTTAATTAGATCAAGTGCCCCCATTTTCCTTATCCGAGTTAACACTGAAGTGAAGTCTCAAATCTGTGTGAAAGCGAATTGCATTTCAGGTAGAACAAAAGTACAGGGACTACATTTGCCAATAAATCATCAGTTTGCATTAGAAACACAAAATTGCCTAAAAAGTAAGGAAGAAAAGAAACTTGAAAACTTTTATAGCCACCGATTTTTTGTGCAACATATAATTCAGATCATTTAAACGAATCAATGTGTAACTTTTAGAACTCATGGTACGTATCAAGAACGAAGCAGATATCAGAGATCAAATGGTATATCTTCCTGTTCATGACGGACAAAAAAACAGCAACATGTTATATCAGGTCATCAGACTTCAAAAACGTCAATTGGAAAATGCAAGAAAAAAGAATAGTGATAACATGCATACAGTTTGTGAAAAACTACAATCGAAGTACATAATGTTGGCTCTTGAAGATGATGGCATCGAAATAAGGTCTGAGTTGGGAGATGAGATGTTATAGTTAAGATTGATCCTCCCCAGGCTTATCATCTGGCTCCGGCTTTGGCTCAGCAGGTGTGGGCTCTGGCAGGGGCTCAGGCGGGGGCGATGTGGGCGCAGAGGACATGTTCCGCTTGTGTGCAGCAGCCTCTAGGACGTGGTTGTAGTTGCCTTTCTCCATGAAGAGGCGGGCGAAGTGGTGCTTGCAGTAGAGGACTCCGTCCAGAGCAGCATAAGACGAGTGTGTCAACGGGCATCCGCCATGAGCGCATCGGAAGCAGTTCTTGTGGAAACACTCTCCCTCTAGAGTCACCTGTGTTTCGAAACAGACACATGCAATGTGTCGCGACAGTTTGATCGGAAAGAGGATGATGAGTTATTTCTAACTTCATTACGGATTTTGGAATTGGCTGGGGCTCAAGAATCGCATACCTTTTCCAATGGGTAAACTGTCTTGCCACAGGTGTTGCATTTGTCTAGGGTTCCGGAGAACATAGAAGATAGCCTGCTCGGGGTCCGGTTCTGTGGATAGAGATGACATGAAATCATTGAGTTGGTTGACAACGCAACACAAAAGCAAAAGAAGACGAAAGATGAAATGTGGATGGAGTTGTCATTGCTGGCTGGCAGTTGGTCCCATCATTTGGAGCTACTAGTGAAGTAGAGAACAATGAGAATTGAGATTGAAAATGTTTGCGAAGCGTTATTGAAGACCGTAAAATTTAGATGTAAATGAAGCAACCGAATCGGCGGTTATAGTTAACATACCAGGTCATGTTGCCTCTCAGAAGACTTGGCTGCCATGGTAATGATATGATATTAGCCGAAAAAATTATCTGAAAATTTAGCGGAGATTTAAGAGAAGCTGATGATGAGGCCAAGAAGAGCTTACCAGTTTGAAAGTTCTTGCTGAAATTGCCAGATTCCTTGAAAAGTTGCTCGAAGTGAGTCTTGCAGTAGAGGATACCATCCATAGAGGAGTAGTTGCTCATCTGTCATTGGTACCGGATTAAATGCCATCCTCGCTTTATGTTATTAGGCTTAAACGAAACACGACTCTTTGATGCATTTCAATGACACATAGTTCACCTTGATGAACACATCGCACATTTCACGGTTACATACATGTTGATGAACTTTGTCCTATAGACAGTGTACTACATTATCACAACAACCCACTTCAGAGAGAAAATTGCTGATTGCACACTAGCATTTCATATTACAATGCCTTGCTTAGATCTTATTTGCATTGTTTTCTATTCTCATTTATGTATCTGAATTGTAACTAAAGCAGTTTATTCCTTAGGACGAGCCAAATTGTGTCGATTGCGATCTCTAATCATGCTTGTGTTGGGTCAATCCTGCTTATCTCAGTTTTTCTAATCATATTTACCCGCTGCCATCACGGGGTGGTACGTTTACTTTCTCAGGTTATCATTCATTTTTGTTTGATTTAGTTTCCTGGTTTCATTTCACCAGTTGAGCTAAGATCTACTCTACAGCATGAGAAATCGCGGGCACGATCCATAACGGGAAAAGAAAACCCCTTCTTCTTCTTCACCAGATCAGAGAATATATAAATCGTCACAATGCAAAGCAACAGAACCAACTCAAATACAATTCACATACCACAAGATATCCATTGCAATGGCTGCATCTGAAGCAGGTCTTATGGTAAGGCATGCCCTCGAGGGACAACATGTCGACCACATAAACCGTCTTATCGCAAGCCTTGCATTTGTCCAGAGTTCCTGTAAACGCCATTCTCGTTTCTTACAACAGCTAAAAGTCTCGAAGAGCTTTCTGAATCACCTTGACTGAGGCTGTCTCATAAACATTAGCCCTCCAATTGGTAACCCAGAAAAAACGAGATTGAACAAAGAATATGATTTTTGTGACCGAAGCTCATTTATATCACTCCCCGACAAATGGATTTTGGCTTCTCACTTTCTCCTCCGAGGGTGTAAAAACGGATGGAGATCCCAATATTATGAGCTAAAAATGGATTTGCGTTTAAAGTGGAGGAAAAGAAGGATGATGTGTGATGTTTCCAAGCGTATCTTTGGCGTGCAATTGAAGTGCTACAGGTCCTTTTTTTGCTAATTTCGGTGTTGCGTTAGTTGTGGTGACTGAAATAGTACGACCTTTTCAGGTGACAAGGTGACAATGTGACAAGTAAGACCAACGATACAAGTCCAGAACGCCGAGGTGTCGAACAACACAATACGTGCGTTAATACACCTGTTCAAGACCCTTGAACCTTATTAAACATCCTGGGACTAAGTGTGGCTCAAGTTGCCATTGTGTAACAATGCACAGAACGAGATCTAGGAGGCTGAGCGACATTTGAAGTAGTTGTTTGGGTGGACCACCTATGATGTTTTTAATAATTTGTTCACAGCAATATATTAGTGAAGGAAACAATAGTCTAAACTCAAATTACTAGCACTTGAACAATCGAAAATTAACTGGTGAGATACCCTGCAAATGATTACCAATGTAAATGCAAAATTAATGGTTAAATATATTAATAAATATCAACATAATTTTAACTTGGAGAAGAAGAATTAGAGATTACCCAAATCTAATTCAATCGAGTAGGTCTCGGGTGATTTGTGCAGATATCAGGAACAAAAATGTAAGAGAATAAAATGATGATTTGTATCAAAGAATGTAGAAACCCATCACTGTGACAAACTTAAAAACGGTTTTCTAGGGAACAATTTTTAATAACAACACTGAGAAAAGTTTATGTAATTAGAAAATGTCCTTGAATAAAGAGATCTGCATATAATTGTAGTTTCAATGGCAATTCACCATATAGGATTAGTATGATATAATTGAGCTAGTCAAACACTTGATAAAGGAGGCAACACAACTCTCTGGCACAATATGAGATCCGATATGGTCTTTCCGTGGCGGTCGATCCTGCGAGAACAGTTGACACCACCATCTAGGATGTTCCGAACCATGACGTTCAATGAATGTATCCCCCTCACTTCATAAACTTCCACACTTACGTGCTCCTCCACCCAGCTGTCTCTCTTCACTATGGCATCTGAATCTGGAAATGAGGAGGCATTCACAAGCGAAGAGACAATGCCTTTTACCCACGCCGGTGTTATGATCACCTTTAACCTCTCGATATCTGTAGGGCAATGTGGGATGATGGAGAAGTTCAAGTCATTTCCTTTGTCTCCAGCTCTACTATGCGCTATGTTGTACAACAAAATCTCCTCCCCCGCTGGGGCAGGAGAAGCATCAGATTTTGACATAAAGCCACCATCGTCATTTCGCTCTGTTGTTTGTGGATTAATTGGCCTACGAACAGCATGGTTTCTTATTGTATCATTGAGGCAATTAACTTGATGATTTGAGTTTGCCATGCTTTGCTTTGCTCCAACTTTCCAATACACATGTTCACGGCCAACCTAAAAGGGCAAACCACTTCCATTAGCACTTCCTCAGTTTTTCAAGTCATTTAGCATTGGGTGAAAATTCACTTTTCCAGGAATGTTTGAAGAACTAATTTCAATCTTAGAGACTCAATGAAAGGCTCAAGTGGGTGTTGGGGAGTCCAATTCCATACCAGTTCCCTTCCAAGGTAAATCTCTTTCTTGTGTCCGGTGCTGTAATAGAAGCAGACAGAACAGAGAGTGAGCATGTTGAAAAACTAAGTGGCCGAAACAACAGTCTTGCTTTTGGATTTGCAACAATTCATGCAAATAATAAGATAAGCAGTTCACAAAGCATTCTTCACGACCTTTTCATTGTCCAGCACCTGAATTCTTGACATTCCTAGTGTTAAAAATCTTTTTCTGATACCTTTACCAAAAAAAAAAAAAAATCTTTTTCTGATTATTTCAAGAGGTTCCTGTCTCGGTGGAAGATTTGCCAACAGAAGTAGTCACCAATAGCAAATGCTAGGCCAAAAAAACTCTTTTAAGACTGGATGCTGAAAATTTTTGTATACTGTGTAACAGTAATCTCCAGTCCACATGATCAAACTAATTCAGCTCAGCAACAGACAAGTAATAGGTAGATTTAACTAAAATAAATGCACAACTTTGTGTGATCCCCACCCGATTGACTAGATGCTAACATTTATGGCGGATATATACGCAAAGCCAACTTCAAGCATTTACAAGCATTTTATATTGTACCTTCCATCATCAATCCTCAACATCCTGGTATATCATGTTAACTGAACAACAGAACCACAAACCTACTTTCTCACAATTGTATGCTGTAGACATACTAAAGCCAGAAAGAACAAAACTCCAGACATTTTTGGCATCTGTTAAATCTTTTTCTGATAACTAGCTCAGTTGATGAAATTATCATCTCAAAAGAAGAGCTTTAAAATGTTTGCAATTGGTTAAAGTCAAGCAAAATCTTTAAGTGGAAATATTTTTTGGATTAAGTGCTGATACAACATAAAGGTGGAAAAGAAATTACCAGATACCACCGCCCCCAGCCGGTCCATTAGTGTATAATGCAGTGAACTCCCTCACAAACTGGAGTGCATGTTCCTTCAGCTCAAATAATCCATCCATTCTTAACCTTATATCTGTAACTGCCTCATAAGCAGAAGACCCAGTGACCAAGCTAGTTGCCTTCACACTATCCATTCCAATAATACAAGAAACAATGTGGTCATTAAGGCCAGGAATTACTTCTTCAAACCACGACCTGACCTGATGATGGAAATAAAAGGATCTTTGAGGATAAAATGGTGAAGCCAGACACTTCACTACGTCAGGAATTACTTCACATGACATTGTCTACGCAATAGTTTACTTCCCAGAGGAAAGATAATGACAGGCTGTTTGAAATAAGCACTCACATGTTTACGTTCATTAGAAAAGTAAAACTGATTAGATCTCACATACCAAAATTTCAGCAGCCTTAGCACGATTGACACATTCAAAACCACCATAGGATATCTCTCCCCATCCTTTCCACCCAGCATCCTGGCAGAACATCAGAAGTAGTGATAGTAAGAAGGCCTCAGACACTCGAACGACATCAGAGGATCAAAGACAAATTGCTTCGAAAGATGAACAAATCAACAGTTGGGAAACTAATCAACATCTCAAGAACTCCAAGTTCAATAAATTACCCAAACATGAACATGAGAACCAAAACAGTGATCCAAGACATGCTATTACACTATTGGAAATGATAAAGATACTGATTAACTCGAATCTTCTGAATGAGAGGGCAAGAATTGAATGGAAAAGGCTACTGAAATGGTAGGAGAAGCACAATCATCACAAACTCTGTTTAAATTTCAGTAAGTTCACTACCAAGATGCTGACTGAACCTTTGGAAGCAATCGCAGGAGCTGATCAGGTACTGATCTCGCAGACGGTTTTGCTCCAAGACACGTCATTTCATTGTTGGATAATGGCTGAAATGTAACATCTCGAAGATCTATTACCTGATTAAAATGAGAATAAACATGTCAACTTTTGTTTTTTCTTTTGGTCCATGATGAATGTCTACAAATCTTCAATGATGATGAAAGCCAGAACCTACCACATCAGGGGTAACATATGCTGCTGGATCACCAATCTCATAAAGAAGTTGCTGGGCACAAGTACTGAAGTTTAAAACTCCTCCACTGCCATCTGCCTTTGCTACACAGACTCCTCCATCATAACTTACTTGAGCATAAGGGAGTGACAGGTCTAAAAGACATGGAAGAGAGATGTTGCGATATCTGTCACCTGCATCAGACAATAGTAAATTGCATGCAACATCCTAAAAATGTCATATAGGTTTTATGTTTCATAGCTTGAGTGTCCACATTAATTGGCATGCTGAACATGAAGGTTAAACAGCTAATACCTGGATGCATGAAGTATCCTCCAGTCAGTTGACAGCCGCACTCTAAAAGGTGACCAGCCAGAGATCCTTGCGCTAATAAATTTAGATCATCCCAGTTCCAACCCAATTCATACACCTGTTTACAGGTTGGGATCTTTCAGATTTCTTTGCTCAAAAGGAAAAACTACAGGATGAGGAAAAGCTTATTAGACAAAATGAAGGGGTTCAGCACCCATGTGATTTTTACTATATAAAGAGGATCAGGCTGCACTCACATGTACACATTTCTTCCTCCAAAATCTCAACTTCTTCCACAGTAAATTGGTGTGACGATTTTGTCCAAACAATGGTCTCTTAATCCAAAAGAAGTGAAAAGCTGAAGTGTTTCTTAAGTGACTCAAACTCTATTTAACAACAAATTAGGTCAAGGCTGTATCAATCAATTTAAGATGTCATATGGAAATCTCATTAACCCAAAGAAGTGGTAAAAGGTAGCACCAATATGGTATTTGGAGGGGTAATTGGATTCACATCAGGTTCTAGTTGTGAGAGATTCAACAATAGTCATTTCGAGGTATTTCCATAGTCAATGGGTAATTGTTTTGCTCAGAAGTTAATGCAAGTAGCGTGAGCCCTCCACAACAATGAAAGCGGGTAAGAAAAGAGTTCAGAAACTACTCGACCAAACATCAGAAGGAAAAAGACAAAGAAACACAAAACATATAAAACAGGAAAAGAACGTCTCATTCACCAAAGGTGAAGATAAAAAAAATACCATGATTTCTTACCATTGGACCCAAAAATAAGGCAGCATCTGCAACTCTGGAAGTAATAACTACATCTGGTCGGTAGCTCTCCAGACACTCAACAATTGGGGCAGCTCCAAGATATGTGCTAATACCCTTCAGAGAATAGGAAAGGAAGCTGAGACAATTCGACCCCATTAAAGAAAGAAAAAGGAAGATATGCCGCTGATCAACAATTTCCTTTCAGCCGATCAAGAAACTAAAGCATAAAAAATTGCATCATCAACATGTGTTTCTGTTTTGTCTGCATTTACTTTGCTAGCGAAAAAATCCACTACATTGTCATTAAGAAATATTTATCTTCTAAAGAGTAGTAAAAACACACAAAATAATTCTGTACGATTAAAAATACCAATGAAAAAACACAATATCAATGTCAGTTGCTTACTCCTTCCTCAGTATTTGATTTCTCGTGCAAGATTCTGGACCCTGCACAAGGAAAAAAGGCAAAAACAATCTTTTGAAAGGCCTCGCCTTGTCCCTTTATACTATACAACTCCATCTATGCTGTTCGCTATAATACCAAAATCACATTAAGCTTAAGTTGCCCAAGACTGCCTATTTAACATCAAAACCGGATGATCCCTATTGACCTTGATTACCTGCTTCTGCGAATGAAACCTCATGAGCCACAGCAACTTTCAATTGAAGGCCTAGCCCTCTGGCCACTTCTAGCACTTTCGCTTGTGCACCAATTGGATCAACTTTCGAGAAAGACACAAAGCACAAGTATCAAATCACTTTCATCAAAGTTAAAACCAATTCGTGTGCTCTGTGCCCCTCACCTGCACCCATATTGGTGATAATGCAAGTTCCTCTTTCCATAGCCAAAGGCAACAGCAAAGCCATCCATTCTGAAACTGCATATCGTTTCGAAATTTCAAATCACCGATATTGATAACAAGTAGTACACCCCGGTCCATACCCAAGGCATCATCATACGTACATTTACAACAGCACTATAAGATAGAAACCACATCACCCAAAAGGCCAATCATGACATACTTCGAGGATAGAAACCATCGCCACCGGACATCATTTCTTGGTAGCGGTCGGCAAGAGTTCGTTCCGCTAAGCATTCGAGCACAAGGTAATTCAACTCTTCCACCCTCTGCAGCAGCTTGAGCGCTGCGGATGGTCTGTCGCCTCTGAATCCAGCTCCACAACCAATATAAACCTTATCCCTCAGCCTCTTGGGATTCACCCTCTGCAATTCAAAATGTCTCAATCAAAATTTCCCATTACTTTCGGTGACCGAAACAGAACGACACCCAAGTAAACACCGCAACGACCTGCTTGGTCACGGAGTTGCGAATCCCACATTCAAAATCTCTCTCCATCCAACCGTGTCGGACACTCGATACCAAATTAATCTGAGGAAGCAAGAAGGCGAAGACCCATTAGCAGCTTCACACAAACAATTGCAAGTGTAGTACGAATTGCCAATCAAATGTCAAATGATCCGCCAAAGACCCAGGAACGACACCATATGCAGAAGCACAAGTGTGGTGCAATGCCCACAAAAAAGTCGAATGCTAAAGAATTCTTTCGAAACCTCACTTGTGTTCTAATAGCTGTGAGCTACCAAGGATGACGCTTGAGCTGAAATCGTGATGAAGCTCGAAGCTGCCAGAGAGAAATTGCAAAAGGAGATTCGTTGATCGACGCAAGCACGTAGGATCAAACCATGGCACGGAACTGTTCCTTAAATTTGTATTATTCTGCAATATCCTTAAATTTCAATTTACCTCCGTGCCCCCAATATATAGGCTTCTGTTTTTTTTTTCTTTTGGGCATAAGTCCGTTACAAGTTCTTAAACTTATTACGAAAATATAATTAAGTTTTAAAATTTTTAATAAGTACAATTAAGTCTTAAATTTTATTGCGAAAGTGCAATTAAGTTTTAAGACGTTTCAAAATATGCAATCAAAGTATAAAACCCGTCAAAATTGGTTTGACGAGTTTTAAGACTTAATTCACTTTCGTGACTACTTTTAAAACTTAATTTTACTTTTTAAAAATCTTAAGACTCGATTAAATTTTCGTGACAAGTTTTAGAACTTATAATGCATTCATCTTGGCTTTTTCCCTTGGCTCGATGCTTTCGTCACCATGGAGAGAGGGCCTAGAGCGGATCCTGTTATCGGGCTAAAAACCCTATTCCAAGCATGATCTCGTGGATTGTGTTTTCAAAAGATACATTTATATTTGATACTTACACTTTTTATTACTATCATAAATAAAAATATCGGCTAGTTCCCAATTAAATAAGGTAGTTGGATTCTTGATCTTGATTTTACTAAATTGAGATGGTTTCCGATCCTAGTTCAAGAACAACCAACCGCATAATTGATTATTCTCGTTATTTTTTTTTTTGGTAAAGGTAAATGAATATTCTCGTTATTTTTTTAAATTGCTAGATAACTACAAATTTTCAAACACACCTGATCAAACTGATAATTCTATCGTTTGTCAAGCCACGATTCTATAATTTGTAAGGAATTGCGCAAATGATAGGATTGTTTGTCTCACTCGTTCAAGATCCAATTTCAAATCACCATACTTACAATTCTCTCGAGAGTACTCTTACAGGAAAGAAAGACCCATGTCTTTTTGGCAATCACCAACCTTAAATTACAAAAATTTACAGAATTTTCTCATTTTTTGCACCGACCTTCATGTACCTCAAATTTCTTTTTCATGAAAATGGTACGAGGGTTTCTTATTTTTCAATGTTCAATATAATTTGCAAATTTTTTCCTTTGTATAATTTTATCTCTGAATTTTCAAAACTCGCCGAATGTAATCTTTTTAGTAAAGTGTATTGTCGCATTACATGCAAATTTTTCTTATGTGGACCGTCACATTACCGTATGATGTGGACAGCGGCGCCATCTTTCCAAGTCAGTAGATCTATTTTCTTTTTTTTTGGGGGGGAGGGGGAAATTAGCGAGAAAATATTGGGTGCCACTGGAGATTCCACTGTGGAGAAATAACAACTCTGGCATGGTGATGCGTGTCCGAGAGGATCCACATGTCAAGGAGGCTCTTCCACGGCAAGGCACTGAGCAGAGCTGAGCTAAAGCTGGGAGAAAATTTTTAAAAAACAGCCCTATCTCTCCACACTCCCTCTCTCTTTCGCGCTCCCCATCTGCTCTCTGTCTCCCACACCCAATATTTTCTCCCCTCCCACGGCACAGCACAGAGTTGAGAGATTTGGAGAGAGAAAATTTTTGAATAAAATCAAGTGCCCTCTCTCTCCAGTCTCTCTCTCTTTCGCGCTCCCAATCTCGATCCCTGTGCTCCGTCTCCCTCACGCCGCGCCCACGCCGACGCCGCCTCCGACGAATGACGCCCTAGCCTCCGCCTCCGCCCTAGTCCCCGACGCCCATGCGGAAGACGCCTCCGACGAAGCCCGACGTCCCTACGACGAGCGAGGTCCACCGTTGCTCACTGTTGAGGTTGATGTCTTGTATTCTATTATCCAAAAGATTATGAGACGGTTCCGAAAGGCCCCCTGACGATTGGACAGCACGGTGGTCTCGTTCCCCGGTGAGCGGGCGGGGGTCTGGGGGGGCCGCCCCTGCGGGGGTCGTGGGGGCAGCGCCCCCGGGCCGCCAGAGGCTTTTTATATTCAATCATAGAAGGATTTATATGGAAGAGCTAAATATTTTAGGCTATGTGGGCAAATTTGTAATTTGTGCCATGTAGGATTTTGCTATATACATTTAGAGCGAAACGAGTCTCTATAAAAAAGAAAGAGAGGGAGGGAGTGAGAAAGAGCGGCTATACACTTTTCTACGTTATTAGTGAAACAGATCTCATCTCTCCGTGGATGTAGGTAGGCGGAACATCTCCCCTGCTGAACCACGTAAATTCTTGTGTTGTGCGAATTTCCATTACTTTCTTGCATTGTTGATAGGATCGAATTTAGATATTCGACACCCATGAGCCGTCGCCTCCCACGAGGGAGGTCCGCTGCCTCTGATGAGTGAGGCCCGTCTCCTCGAGCCAATGTCGACCCCTAGCCTTTGACGAGCGACGCCCTAGACGCCGACGACACCTCCGACGAAGCCTGACGCCGACGCCCTAGCCTCATACGCCAACCCACAAGAGTTCAATTTCCAAACTCATTGAGGTTTCATGAGTTCACGCCTTCTGAATGTTCACTGAATAGTGGGCAGGCCCTGCATTTTCTTTCTAAGCGCATCGTGCCTCTAAACCAAGCCCGCGGGTTTTTCCATCGGAGGAGGTAACGACCCTTCATCATCTTTTGTGCTTTTCTCTCATTACAACTTCGTTTTTTTGCCGCTTCAGAGCATATTCTTCGTGTAATTACTTTTGCTGTTTCAATGTTCTTGACTTCCTAGTCCTGCCATCGTTTGCTTTTGCTTCGAATATGTGCTTCGTGTGATTGCTTGTGCTGTTTGAATATTCTTGACTTCCTAATCCTGCCACTGCTTGTTTTTGCTTCCAAGAGATATGCGGTTTGAGCTACATGCAGGTTGGGCGGCCTTCGTACTTCGATGGTTCCATCAAATTCTTGCTGTTATTTTCTCTTTTGGGGGTTGTCCGGAAAGAGTTTGGTGATTAAGACTCGAGTACTCTTATTTAGCCAAGCTTTAGCATTGAAGAAATATCGAAAACACTTTTGAATCTCTATGGCTGGATTGTGTTCTGTTTATAATGCGCAAGGACTGAAAGAACTCATGGGGGAAGAGGGGTCGACATTTTCAAATTCAGCTTACGTGCAAACCAAAGATGTGAACATTATCCAGATAGTTGGCAGTCGATTTAACAGGAACATATTATAACCAATGTCCTAACAATTTGTATTGACAAAATCCGTTTAATTTAGTAACTAACAAGAGTTGGTTTTACTGGTTGCCGAATAAATTGCAAAGCATCCCTTTAAGTATGGGCTTAAACTCTCAGTGGCATATCAATCTGCCTGGAAAATACTCTGCCTCAATCTGCAAGAACAGAATTCTCTAAAAGCAGAGGTTCTGGTATGGAATTTGAGTTGGATTGGACAAAGCACCGAAAGACCTCAGCATATGCTGCATTTGCAATCTGTTCCGCCACATCTTTCATGCCTTGGTCCTGTAAAATTCCTACAGCTGAAGGTTATTGTGAATTTCTCTAATTAGAAGCCTTCCTATCGAGTTAGCTCGTCCTTGGGGAGGTCAATCCAGAGACGGACTGGCTTGCTGCGCCGGAATATAACATCATTCAGAAGACCATCCCAAAGGATATTGATGCGTAGTTTCTTGGTTTCTTACACTTTTGGCAGATTCACGAGTCTGGATTCATGTTACTTAGAATATTCTGTTAAATTAGATATGTCATGAGTGGTCCAAAATGAAGCATCAATACCTGTTCGGGACTTCTTCTGTGAACGATCAATTTTGTCATTTTATCACCTTTAGTGTTTTTATGCTTCTGTCTTTAAAAAAGCATAGGATTTAATAGTTTGGATGACTTTTCCTTTGAGCAGGTTGCACAATTGGAGGACATAATAGCAGAAAGAGGAGCTTGTGGAGTTGGGTTTATTGCCTCGACCTCCGCCGTTGCCTCCGCCTGCCCAAGAGTAGCTGGCTCCCAAGCTCGTTCGCAATCTCCACCACCAGTCAAACTCACTCTCTCCCTCGCTGAAGTTCCTTCTCGAACGCACGATGAAGCAACTCGCGCGGAGCGAATGATTTGCAGGTTGTTTCACCTTTGGAATTCGTGCTATGAGCTTCGGATGGTGGATTGATGTATCCGTTCTTCCATGGTGGTGGTGCTGATCTAGGTCCCCGCTGCTGCATTGGACCTCGGGAATGGAGATCGTGGTTCACTAGGGAATCGGAGGAGGTAAGCTTGCTTGGCTTTCGATGTCTTTTTGATTACGCAGCCTCGTAGTTGCTTTCAGTTTGATGGTGTTTCGAGCTCTTTTGAGGTTTTTTGATGTGTCTGTCTTCGGTTTTGGATTATAGGTCCTAGCTTTTAATTGTCTTGGAAAAGACCAAGGCCTTAGTGATCTGATAGAGCAGATTAGTTTCGTTTTGATGCCACGGTCTTGCAGACGTGGAGTTAGGAGGATTGGGATTGTGGTTAGGTTTTTTGTTTCAAGCTGCTCTGTTCTTTCTTAGCTACAAAGGCTCGTTCTTGTTTGGTTTCATACCTTAGTCAGATGGGCTTGTGTGCCTTATGTGCATAGGTAGCTTGGATGCTATGAGGTGATTTTGTTTTGTCATTGGTAAGAGGAGATTTCCATGGTCAATGGCGTATTTCATCATTCTAGGATTGTTTGGTCGGAGGATATTTGTATATTTCCAGAAGGCAAAGGCTGCACTGGATCAATTAGAAAATAAGGAATTTCCAGAGCCCAAGAAGAATGATGGCAAGGAGGAGGGTGAACAGGATGAAGAGGAAGTAATTACAGAAGAGATATGTTATTTGATGTCATATATCAGAATCCAGATTCTCTTTAAATCTTAGTTTCATTCATTACATTTAAATGGCTTTGGCTTGTTCATTTTGTTTCCTAGAAATGGTGGAACGTAATGTTTTAATGGAGTCAGGTTTTAGTTTCAGACTATCATATGCTTTTGTTAAATCCTTGGTTCTATGGCAGTGAAAGTAGGTGAAATGACGGTGAATTAGTGATGTGTAGTGCATGACTGAGATCAATAAGAGCATTTTCTACATTCATTATGCTGTGCAATTGAATGCTTCTTTTTTCATAACTCATGAAAACGTTTGTCACCCATTATGTTCATCAGATTGAAAATGGAGGTTCAGTTGATTAAACAACTGCTTTTGCCTTTCTTTGCAGTTCATCTTAAACTCTTCCAAACTTTCGGAAGTTTATCTGCGTGACTGAAATTTCATAGTGGAAAATTTGTCAAATATCTGCCTCTTGTTATTTCTCTCAAGTCCTTGAATATCACGACAAAAAAAAGAAGTCCTTGAATATGAAATGTTGCATAAGCATCGGTTCACAAAGTTCATTGCTGAACCATTTTTAGTATGACTCATGGAAAAAGTGGCACTACAGTAATGAATGACTACTTTCTGTTGTACACAGGATCTGCTGGCTGTATTGATGAAACTAAGAGATGAGTATAACTACTGCCTCTTCTGTGGATGTTGGGTGAGTTAGCATCTTGCAGTGGTTTCATTTGGTTACCGTTCGATTAGATGAGTACATCATATCACATCGTAAGCTGGCAATGTAAGCTAAAATGCTACTTTTAGTAGTCGGGTACTGAATATCTATGTTGCACCGATATCGACATGCGACACACGATACAACACGACATGCGACACGTCAATTCTCAAAAAATACCATTTTCCGACACATTAGGACACGTATATTAAATATATATTTTTAATAATTAAATATGCCATAATGACCAAAAACAATTGGTTCATTATAACCCATAAAACCATTAAGTTCCAATAAAAAGATGAACTTGACTAGTTTAGGTTCTATAAACTCATCCATCCAAAGAAGCACATTTACAAATTCAATTAGGGAAACAAGGTATATGCGATATGCAAACTTCTCTTCAAAATTCATGTTCTCATATTCCAATACATAACACTATCTAAAAATGTTTGTCCCATTAAATTCAACATTTAACAATAAGTCAAAAAACAAAAAACCATCCACATTTCACCATCAAATACATTAAGTCATGCATCTACATTACACTTCTTCTGAAAAGACATCACATTCCATCTCCGGCTCATCAAGTGAAAGATTTGCAACTTCAAGCACTCCCACATCTTCAAATGTGTCAAATGCATCTCCACCAATATCCCATATCTTGGTCTCTCCTTGTGCATATTGTGGGCTTTTTCTTGATAGAAGATGTAGGTTGCTATGAATGAAAATCAAATCTTTCGCACGTTTTTGAGTCATACTATTTCTCCTCATCGAGTGCATAAAGGAGTAAGTACTCCAATTCCTCTCGACACATGATGAAGAAGAAGGTTGTGCAAGAAGTTTTAAGGCTAAGCTTTGAAGCATAGGTGCACTTGCACCATGAATAACCCACCAAGCCTTAGGATCTATAGAATACCGACTGTGAACGGAATCAAATTCTTTAAACTCCCCATTTGTGTACGCAAAATCTGCGTACTCCAAATTCACCTTGGTACGCTCCTCCAAGTTAGGAAAGCATTTCCTAAATCATTTTTTTTGTTTCTTGGATGATCTCGTTATCCTTGTACGGAGCAACTCGAGAAGAATCTTCGTTGAGCCATTGATCACTATAGTACCTTATTTAATAAAATAAAAATAGAAAACTATAATAAGTAAAAGGAATATTATATTATCATGTCAAATAAAGAATAACTAATAAAGTAATAATCTCATTCAATTTTAGAACTTACCTAGGATTCAAGGCATGTATCAATCAATGAAGTGGAGTGTTGTTTCTAGTCCAACGATCCATAAGAATTGTATGAACTGCCTCATAAAATGTAGACTGCTCATTTAGCCTTTTCACTTCATGTTTATATGTAGCTCTCTTCACTTTTTCAATCATTAAATCCCACATGTCATAAACTAAATGAAGACAAGGCTTGTTGGTGTCACAAATTCTAAGCATATCATAAATAGGAGCCGTGAAGGAAAGTATATAATCAATTGAATTCCACCAAAAATCATCAAACACCTTCTCCTTGACAAACTTAGCCCTCCCTTGATTATCATCTCGATAGATATTCCATTTGTCACAAATAACCATGCTTTGAAGACCGCTTTTGATTAACTTAAACCTCCTAAGCATCACAATCATTGAAGCAAAATGTGTATCCGCTATGGAAAACAACTTCAAGTTAACAAACTCATTGTATATTGCTAACCTCATGGAATGATTCATGATGAAATGTTTGATTTGCATAACTTCCGAAATAATTTCGGAAATCTAACTACATTCCAAATAAACTTCATGATTGGTCTCTGTATTCTTTGGGTCACAAATGTTCTTCAAAGAAAGATTAAGAGTGTGCACCACACAAGACGTCCAAATAATGGATGGAAATTCTTGCTCAATGAGTTGTCCTGCGCCCTTACAATTTGAAGCATTATCCGTGATCACTTGGACTACTTTCTCATGCCCAATTTCATTTGATCACTTCTTTGAATAAGTTAAAAATGAAATGCATATCCTTTGTTTCTCCCGAACAATCAACCGACTTTATAAACATTGGTTCTCCATCGGACACCGCTATAAAATTAATAAGTGATCGCCTATGTGAGTCACTTCATCCATCACTCACAATACTTACACCCTTCTCCTTCCACATGTTTCTAATAGTTGCACACAATCTATCAATATTTTCCTTCTCCTTTTGCAACAAAGTGGTCCTCAACAAATTGTATTTCGGTGGTACATACCCCGCAAGATTATGGTTAGCGGCATAAGTAAAAGCGGATATAAAGTAAGGATTCTTTGCTAGGTTAAACGGCAAGCCTCCCGAATAAAACATCCTAGCAATCTCATAATCTAAAAGTTCCTGTTGACCCATGTTGAATGCATTCTCAAGTGATCCTTCACGTCCACTTCCAATCTTCGTTTTCCTAGAGTATAAATCCACCCCACTAATAGATCCACCACTACCACCACTAATTGAAACACTAGAAGGGGGCAAAGGTACACTTCTAGGCGCAAGACTCGCTAATTTAGTATTGACCTCTTCCTCTAATCTTTCCATCTCCAAAACATCATTTCTTGTTACTTTTCCACATTTTCCAATTCCTTTTCCACTGATCATCAACAAATGAGCCCTCATTCTCGTATATGAACTCGTAAAATCTTTTTTGCAAAAGTTGCATTTCCAAGATAAATTGCCTCCCGCATCACTATGATCCGCTAACTTAGTGACATACCTCCATAGTGGTTTATTCGAATCTTCATTGGTAGATATAAGCGCTTGTGTACAAGAAGTGCTACCATTGCTTGAGGTAATTTTACAAAAAATACCATCGCAATATCAATATCTATATATTAGCTTCACCCAAATCAATAAGTAGTAAGTAAGGGCAAGGGTATCATCAACAAATATAGAATGACCTACCACAATTATAGAATGATATATCTAATAATAATCAGGCCATCACAATTATAAAATGACCTACCACAGCTCTTAATAAGAAAAAAAGAGGCAGTCCACCACAATTTCTTTTCCCCATCCATAGCCTCCCCATCTGACCTCCCCGTAAGACAAAAAGACCAGCCCACCCATCTATGATGTACCCTACCCCACCACTTTTTCGTTTTCCCCCAACCCACCCACACACACCCCCTTCCTCGACTTCTCCCTTCTTCCGAAACCGAGAGGTGTTTTGTACCAACAGCGAGCAGTGAGCGGGAGAGGGAGCGGCGAGCATGAGTGGGAGAGGGAGTGGCGAGCGGCGAGCGGGAGCGGGAACGGGAGAGAGAGTGGTGAGTGGCGAGCGCGAGCCGCGAGCATGATCGGCTAGCGGGAGCGGGAGCGGGAGCGGGAGAGGGAGCGGCGAGCAAGAGCGACGAGCACGATCAGCGAGCAGTGAGCACGAGAAGTAAAGAGGCAATCGTGTTTTAGCTCTAATTTGGAGATTTGGAGGTCGAACAGAGAAGTAAAAAGGCAATTCTTCTCTGTTTTTACTTTTTTACAAATTTACTCTTCGGACACGCCGGACTCGCGTGTCGGAGGCATGTCCGGAGAGTTGACTTCGTGTTGGAAATCCGACACCGTGTTGACCGCATGTAGGAGGTGTGTCCACGCGTGTCGACGTGTCCGACACCGACACGTTGGCCATTTTAACGTGTCGGTGCATCATAGCTGAATATTAGCATCTTCACTTTTTTATTACGAGGAGGTCTCTAAGTCAATGAAGTCACCATTATGCAGTTGATCTATTGCAGGTAATGGCAACCAGAAGTCCTAATGTAGACTCTGCAAAGCTTTAACATTTTTAGGCTGATTCCATAAGTCAAAGCCAAAGGTTAAGATATGATAGGTTGATCAACTTTGTTGTCTTTGTCAGCAATTTGTTGGGACCAGTGGTTTCCTGAGGTAGCTCTAGCATTTTGTGTTAATGTTTTGATATATATGAGCTGAGATATGAGATAATTAGTTCGAGTAGAACGGGACATTTGCATGTTACTTACAGAACCAAGTAAAATGGGGTATTCACATGTTTAGATACATTCTTTGCCGATCATGCTACTCATCATTTGATCATTGATTCTATTAGCTTATCAAAAGATGCATGCTTGTGTCATATGATGTTTCATTCGAGCTGACTCTTCAAACTTGGAACTTTCTTATTTCAGGTAGTGTACAGCGATGTCTATATGCTTGTGGCATGAAATAGATGGTGATTGGAAAGCTTCCTTACCTCGTTAAAACCGCAATCACAAGCTTTTGTGACAGCTGGTTGTACTTTATATCGGGGCAGCGGGATCGAGGGCCAGATAATCCGCAACCTAAGATGGTCATTGGAGACATGTGGAGGACCAAATTGAGACTCTGATGCGAGTTACGTGAAGTCGACTGTATGGAGCATTGTCTTAACTTAGATTTTTTTTTATTCTTTTTCACTCACATTTTCTCTAGTATAGCGTTTCTCTGACTCCATGTCGTTCTATTGAGTTGATGCCGATTTTGGCACATCATTTTGATCTTAGCAGTGTTAGGGAAAACATAAGCTATAAGAAGGCTTAGAATTAAGTTTGTGAAATTATTTGAAACAAGCAGACCTTTTGGCATTAAGTCTACAGAAATTTTTTTTGTATCTTTATGGCCATTTACACACTCTCTCTCTCTCTCTCTTTCTCTTTAAGCTTACTAATTACTGTAAAATCTCATGCGGAAAACTTCAAAAATTCGTTTCGGGCAAACGATAAGTCCAAATCAAGATCCGTAAGATTTCACGGCTCCATGACATCCTAAATTACCAATTCTAAAAAATGCGCAGCTCAACGACTCAAAAATCGGACTTTGCAGCGAAATATGGCCTGAAGGTTGCCGGATGTGTACTGTTCACTTCGAGCGTATAACTTCAAAAATTTGTTTCGGGCAAACGGTAAATCCAAATCAAGATTTGTAAAATCCCACAGCTTCACAATACCCTAAACTACTAATTCTACAAATAAGTGCAGCTCAACGACTCAAAAATCGGATTTCACAGTGAAATATGGCTTGAAAGCTGCCGGACCTGCACTGTTCACTTCGCGTGGAAAACTTCAAAAATTCGTCTCGAGCAAACGGTAAGTCCAAATCAAGATCCGTAAAATCCCATGGCTCTACGACACCCTAAACTACCAATTCTATAAAAATGAGTAGCTCAATGACTCGAAAATCGGATTTCACAGCGAAATATGGTCTGAAGGCTGCAAGACGTGCACTGTTTGCTTCGCGCGGAAAATTTCAAAAATTTGTTTTGGATAAACGATAAGTCCAAATCAAGATCCGTAAAATCCTACGACTCCACGACACCCTAAACTACCAATTCTATAAAAATACGCAACTCAATGACTCAAAAATCGAACTTCGCAGCGAAAAATTTCCCAAAATTCTGAATTTAAACCCTAAATCTGAAAACAAAGAGAGAGAGAGAGAGAGAGAGAGAGAGAGAGAGAGAGAGAGAGAGAGAGAGAGAGAGAGAGAGAGTGGACACTGTCATTCAAACTTGCAAAACACATTACATCGGCTTATGATTTCTCAACACCAAGAATATCTCCAAGTTTTGAGCCAGCAAGCTCCCAAAAGCGATGGCGCAATTTATTCATACTCTATTTTTCATGAATCTTCCTGAGCAGAGCAGAACCTTTTCTTGAGATTATAGCCATATCTGATGTCGGATCTTTGATCGGCATTATAGGCTCAACTTGTTTAGTAAAAACTACTCTTCCAAGTTAGGAGGTTTTCTATCTGAGATATAATACAAGAATATCTTAGCCTAAGCCAGAGCAACCAATTATGGATCTTGTGAGAATTGCATTTGACAGTGAGTGCTGCAATAATGAGAGCTTAATGTTACTCATCTTAACTCTTTGCAACATCGTCCAATCATTTGGTTTCATAGCCACCACTTTTTAGTTCGACAAAGTTAAATAACATTGTAAGCAGATGATTGCACTTGAACTCCAGCAGATGGAAACAACGGATATTTGCAATCAACTTCAGAAAGTTGAGTATTTCAAAATATACAAACAAATCAGACAAAAAATAGTTTATCTCTATTCCACTGATAAAGGAAGCAACTGTCATTCATCCTTTCCTTCCTCGACATAAGCAAGCAGAACAAAAGTTCAACATCAGCACAAAAGTCTTACTTGCTCTACCTCTATGAATTTGAAAATGTCGTGAATGAAAATATGCAAAAGGAAAAAAGACATCACGATCTGGAATGAAACTTTCAATTTGTTACCTGACCAATAAGCAGATGGGTATCTGCAGCAAGCCTTGATGCAACTGGCCTTGGTGTACATACATGCCAAGTCTGAAAAAGTCCAAATACCAAAATTTCTGAAAGCTTTAAGATTTACAAACTTGTACTTGTAGTTGCTTTCTCACACCTTGAAACTCCAGCTACATAATAGTGTCCTCCAATTATATATAAATTAACAAAAGTAGATTCACAGCTACATATTGTCCAACGATAATGGAGATGGACATTCCATGTCCAAAGAGAAGTCTCTCTTCAATCAGCCATGGAAATGTTTCAAACATTCAGAGTTAACATTAAGGACAAATCATCCAAATGTCTACAACGAAGTGATGTTCTTTCACAGAAAGGAAAATATCACAATAACAACTCCCGTAACATTAATAATTTAGATGACCCCTATTACCAACATGAAGGTAACTGCTTCAAATTTCAAGATCAAGCTCTTTTACCTCTTCTTGACAAGAAGTGGCGGGAATCGAAGTCGAGCTCATCCATAACGACCTATAAATTCAAGCTTGTACATAAAAGAGAGGGAGAGTTCCTCCTCCTCCTCCTCCTAGAGAGAGACAAATTATGAGTTGCTTCAGCCAATTGATTTATGTTCCTTTAGAGTTGTTCAACTCATTCACCTTAGGATGCTGAAAAGAGTTTGATGACCCCTGCACAAAGGAATAACCAATTTATTTACATTTTACTAAACAAATGCCAAGATAAATGTCTTAAATAAGTGTTGAATAAAAAAAAAGCAAGTTGTACCTGACTCAAAATGGTTCCATGAGATCTATTATGATACTCCAACATCTATGCAAAAGAAACTATTAACAATAGATATTACAATGGTAATAATAAGGTGAAATAACACTAGGATCTAAAATGATTTCATAATAAGCACCTGACTAGTGAATGGGAAAATTCTATTCATAATCCCTAGCGGCATGGTGTATTGTGATAGCATCTACATATAATAAATTTGTCACTACTAATTTGTTTTGCAAGATTATTCTCATTCATGTATTTGACAAGTTCAACTATTAAATACCTGACTGGGGAATGGGCAAAATCCACTCATAATCCCTGGCGGCATGATGTATGGTGGCTGCTTCATCCACAAAAAAATTTGACCAAATTAGTAAAATATAAATACAACTGAAAGACTACGAGCAATATACCTGATTATGAAAATTTAGATTTACTCTAGGACCACCAATATTGCTAGGATAAAATGCACTTTGAAACTTATTTGAATTATGCAAATAATTTGGGAAATGAGCTTCATCTTGTGTTGCTTGAACAACCAACTCTACATTACAAAGTAATAAATATGTTATTGGCATCATGTGACATAAGCAATAAATTTAACTAATCATATTAAGTAGAATAATATGCTACTCACCTTGACTTTTCTATTCGTGTTGGAGGTGCTCCTTCCTTAGATTTTTCTTTTTCTTTTTCTCACTTGAGCTTTTAAGCCTCCCATAACTTATTCCCTTTGCTTTCCTTCGATGGGGGTCCAATGCCGAAATCTTGCACACAGAAGCCTCATTATCATCATCCAATTACTAGCATCATCAGTCACAACCATACTCGATTTATGTGATAAAAGTTTAGCCTTCGTTTTTTCCATGTCCTTTGTCACTATTCTCATAGTATTAGCATCTTTGGCTCCCAAACTCATCATTTCAAAGGATTGATGCATTAACGTGGAAAATAGATTAAATTTAGATGAACCCGGTGCCATTTCATGAGATTCATCATTCACAATCCCTTGTTTGGCACCCTTAGTCCATCTTTTCAAAATATAAGGAGATGGAACACCCAAAATTAATGATTTCTCACTCAACACTTTCAACGCATGGCAACACAACCACCCTTTTAATTCAAATAATTTGCAATCACAAGAAACCGAAGAGTCTGCAGGGTCAAATTTGACAACATTTCCACTCCCATTTAACTTCCCCTTTAACTTGACAGTAAAAAAATAAATCGATCCATCAAATGCTTCACTTGAAATACGTTGAAAGACACTTTACATAACTTCATCATTAAACCATTTAAAAATGGTACGGGTATACACTTTTGAAGCATGCGTCAAGATGTCATTACCCAAAATTGCCAATTTGGGATTCCCTCGACTATTGAAATCATCTTGAGTTTTAATTTCTCTCATGTGCTTCACTTGTTCTTCATAGTGGTGGATAAACTCTACAAGAGTCAATGTCTTCGTTGACATACGTTGGAAGACATTATTGGTGCTCTCACTCCTTTGACTGGATCTTAAACCACATGTAAAAATGTCACGACCAAAAGCTAAACTCCATTTGTGTCTAATGTCGTATAATCTCCGAAACCAAGTGTTATTCACAGTATCCCACTCCTTTTCCATTTCCCTCCAAGTAAATTCAAATTCTTCCTCCGATGTACATCTATACATAAGCGCTAAGAAATATGTATCCTTAAAACCTGGCTTATGGTAAAGATGTAGGATGTTTTGGTTGGCATTTTTCCTGATGTGCCAAGTACAGAAACGGTGTTCTGTATTTAGAAACACCGTTTTAATGGTTTTTGCCATGGCTTGGTCTTAAGGGTGTCAAAAGACCCCGCCCAAACACGACCCAAACCGACCCGAATAGATCCGAATAGGAAATTTTCGTATTGGATCGGGTTGTGTCTTAACTTATTTGGGTAACAATAGAAATATTTGGATATTGTTTTGAATTATTGGGCTTGGGTACCCAAGCCCAACCCAAACAAGAAACCCTTACATCTCTCTCCCTCTCTTACCTCTTCTGCGATCTCTTTTGCAATCTATCTTCCACGTCTCTCTCCACCCCGATGGAGCCGCCGCCGCCGCGACCCTTCGCCTCCTCGAAGGTTCGCCTCATGTGCAGCTATAGCGTAGGCATGGCCCCACGCCCCCACTCCAAGTCCCTCTTCTACCACGGCGGCGAGACCCATATCGTCACCGTCGACCGCGCCTCCGCGGCCGCCTCCACCCCTCCTTCTACCCTCGCCTTTGCGCCCCCCTTTGCCCTCAAGTACTAGCTCCTGGACTCTGACCTCGATGCCCTCATCTCCCGCTGCATCGATGACAACCTCGCCATTATGATGGACGAGCTCGATTGCCTCTCCTCGTTGTTGGAAGCGATGCAGCGCCTCTTACTTTCATGATCTTAGATTTGATTTCTCCGATCGATCTGAAGCCGGCGGGCGCCGGAGGAAGCACAAGATTGGTGGAGGGCTGATGGATTGGTGGAGGGCTGAATTATTGGGAGTTCGAGGGTTGCTATGTTGTAGTGTGATGCGATATTCCGCTTTTCATTTTTCTTGTTTGTTCATTTTGGGTGTGGGTGAAACTGCGCACTTTGTTAAGGGGTTTCGATCTTCTGGGTCACTCTCTGTGCTGAGATTTGATTTGCTTTCATGCTTTGATTGAAAGTTGGGTTTTGATGCTTCTGTTCTTTTTTGTTGGCTGTGTTTCATGGATGGTGTTGCTATCTTCTAGTGTTGATGCTTGAGCAAGTTGCTTGAGCCCCTCTGGGTTATCGAGCTTATTCGAAGAAGGGAAGAACATAATATATGCTTTGGCTGGGTGTTTCTTCTTTATATGTTTGTTTTCTGTTGATTATTTGATGTTTTGTTAAGTCCCTTTCTATATAGGAATATTGAAATAAGGTGGGATGCTTTTAGGATTATGATGCGCATTATTGGGATCCCATCATTAAGATTTTTTCAAGGCTTAGCAGGTTTTGTTGGAAGTAATTGAATGAAGTCTTCCATTCTAGAACTTTTGTAAGTGATAAAGAGTGCATTTTTGTGTTTTTTGATTGTATATTACGAGATCATTCTGCCGGTCTTTGAACATGACCAATTTCTGTTTTTACATCCATTGTAGTGAAAAGATGATATATTCTTTCTTTGGAAGAACTTGTGTTACCGAATTCCATTGCATATTTCACATGTTGGTTGAAACTATATTGTATACTTTGCATTTCCATCCATGAAATATGCGAAACTGATGCCAACCTATAATAATCTTTTTCTGCAAGTTTTAATCTAGTAGCACCAGCCTGCTAGGCATCCTCCCTTGGACAAAAGATTGGGAGATTCCACTTTTTTGGCATTAGAAAGCTCCTTAACAGAGTCCCCTCTTTCTAAAACACGAATCCGACCCAACCCGAACGTGACCTGAACCGATTTAATTGTGTGGCTATATCATGTTCGGGTCTTGTTTTGGGTCGGGCCAAGCGCACATATTCATTATTTCGGATCGGGTCGGGTATCATGAAATCCCGACCCGACCCATTGACACCCATACTTGATTTTGATCAGTGAATATGGTTTTTGGAGCCTTATTTCCCATAGACTTCAAAAAAGCCTCAGATAACCATATAAATGATTCTGCAGTCTCCGTCCAACAAAAATGCATAATCGAACAAAATATTCTTCCAATGGTGATTAATCCCAATAAATGGTGCACATATCATGTTATATTTATTGGTATGATACGCAGTATCAAACACTAGCACATCACCAAAGCAATCATAATCAAATTTCGACATGCTATCTCTCCAAAATAAATTTGTCAATCTACCATCTTGATCTACCTGTACAGAATATGAAAACATTGGATTTTGCATTTGCATGAGATGAAAATGATTTAGAACACTTCGACCATCTCCCCCACTTATACCATCGGATCTTTTCATTTGCAAATAATTTTGACAATCACGCAGGTTAAAACCCAAGTTTTTGCTTTTTCCGGCTTCATTTGCTAAAAACTTATACGCTGTAGTCCCTCCAATGCCAGCTTTCCTCATGTCAACTAAGATACTCTTAGAAGTATCAGACATGATTCTTCAACATCTAATCAAATGCTTTTGATCATCCGGAATAAATGCATGATTATGCTAAAAAATATGCTTCATAGCTTCATAGACACCATTGTTAACCTTAAATTTGATATGAGCAGAACAACCACATTTAACTTCATACCTCTCAAATTTCTTTTCTTGATCAGATGAGCTGACAGAATGCCCCTCACAATGGCACGCAAAAGTTCGTCGGGTTAGTTCTTCTTTACCATTTTTGAACATATTATCCTTTCTCACCCCAAATCCTTTGCCGATTGCATAGGCCACATACTTATTGTATGCTTCAAGTTCATTTGGAAAAGCCATTCCTACCGCAAACTCATAATCTTTTTCCATATCACGCATTACGTGTGCAAGATGGAAAGTTTCATGCTGCAACTAAAAGAACAAAAAGTTATCAACGCGGTGGTTTAAGAAAAATATATTTCACATAGTATGAGCAAATAATTACCTCTGATTCAGTCATTCGATAAATTTGCACCCAAATTGATAACAAATTGGGATTAAAATGACACAAAAACGGTTCCAACCAACAAGCTTGAAAGATAATTCCAGCAAGTTTAAGTTCAGTAATGACCTTACTTGACGAGAAATAGATGTATATCAATTGTTACGGATGTCCATACTCATGTATATGCTCAGAAAACTAGAATGTGGAGTTCATTATTAGAAAAGACATCCAAAACTATAATGTAGAAACTACGCACACACGATACATATGTGCAACACAGTTGGGCTTTGTTTTTTTTTCAAATGGAGGTTGTCATCCATGGAAAATTTATGTACATGAGCAAGCCACTGCCATATATGTAAAGTTAGAGATGACAATATCCGAAAAAATTGCCATCATGATAAAATGAGCATGAAGTGTGACATCGATTCACACGTGACATCGATTTAATGTAAGGGGCTAAAATGTGATGCACTACCATTCATTCTAAGGAGCTCAAACACTGAACAACGAGTGACAATTCATGCGATACTGCCAAGTTCAAAACTAAGGAAAACAACTTCCTAATTTAAAAAGTGGAAGTTATATTCCAAAAAAGTAAGGAGGACTATTCTTTTCCAAGTGGTTTGATGGATGACCAAGTAAAATAAGGAATTTTTCAAGCATACGCACTCAAGTGAGGATGCATTTTCATTAGGAGACCACAAAATTCTCTAGACAAAACTACCATGAACTGTTCAAATGGAAAAAAAAATTGTTTCAATGCGATTCACAATTAGATATAGAGTCCAGTTGATGCACCAAACTAGCAGTACGTCATCACACACCAATATAAAGCGGGAAAAGCACTCTCACAAATTATGTTCAACCATGAATGAAGCATGACCCTATGAAACACCAGTGCAGGTACAGAATTAGTCCACTTGTTCAAGGTCCTCGCCACATCATCTCTAGTATACTGTCGTTATGTCTAGTACACATTCACAAAAGATGATTATTCGGTGAGATATTCAACTCAATTTTCTTTGGGGAATTTTAATGAACATATGGCCGTCCCCCCTCCCTCCCACAACAACAAATTCTAGCCATAGCACACCATTCATTCGGAAGCCACCGGATAAAGTACAACACGTCATTCATTGTGATGTATCAAGTTACACTAGCACTACCCTATTCATTCGGTCCATTCGATCTAGCAACGTCAAAACCTCAAACACTCAACAGATTTGGCTTAGGCATTTTTTCAAACACAAGGTGAGCAGTAAGCTAAAGGGCAAATATCGATCCATTCAGCACCAAGAAAGTATAAATAAGTACTAGTTATCGGCGGCTCAGTCCATGCCGACTTATTGACAGGAATGTCGAGACATCTACTCTATACTAACTCACGATCTTTCACACACTAACAAAAATACTTCTTTTATTTGATGGGATAATATGCACCTCAGAGAGAGCCATTAAAATGACACTTTCAAATCATTTCAAATGCTCAGAAAACACAATTAACAAAGAAACAATGTTTTGAGACAAGCACCAGAACTATTTTGTCAAAGAAGTTGGAATTTCCATGCCCGGAGCAGGTGATTTATAGGTTGGAAAGAGCAACCATAAAGTGAGAAGTATCAAAGAATACTGCACTAACCAAACAAAGGAATTATAATATTGAAAGTCAACCTCATCCTTGCATGACAAAGAAGAGGCAACTACATGGTCTTTCCCTGATCAAACTGAGCAACACGGAAAATTCATAATCGAGACACAAATTTCACTACAGCAACAGCAACTAGATCCTTACAATAATACTAGAAAGCTCAGTTTAAACAATCACAGCAATAAACAAACATAGGAGAACCATCACTAATGCTATACCATACAAGGTGAACATAACAAGCGCAAACTCACCATTCTGAATCTAATTTACAGTCTAATAGAAATTTTCCCTGTTTTATTGAATCTAATTTATAGTCTAACTATTTACGAGTCATTTACCAAGATCAACCGCAGAATGACAATTACACTTTCAAATTTGGCCATTCAGAATCCTGATCCCAAGTTGACACAGCTCAATGAGGGGATCCCAAAAAATGAAATTTTTATACTAATTGAAGAAGCTCTAGGATCAGTCCCATGTTGCCAAATATAAACAAGCTCATCCCAACCTGTACTATTGAGAAGCCCTTTGACAAGCACAATCATATCAACTAAATGTCGCGAATGAAAGTATACATGAGAAAAAAAGACATCATGATCTAAAATATACTTTGCTCGTGGGAGGTGATGGACGTTGCTCGTGGGCAGCGGTAGACCTTGCTCGTCAGAGGCGGCGTTAGTGTCGGCTAGGTGGGAGTCAACGCCTAGGCAAATTGGAGCTCAACCTCAAATCCACCTATTTTGTAATTTGTAAATCCAAGCTCAACCTCAAGTCGCAGGTAAACAAACACCCATCAAGCAATACACTTCAACTCTACCTTAGGCAAAGGAACCCAACAAGAGCAGAACCTGAAAAAACCATTCTTCTTTAGAGTCCTAAGGCAAACATAGAATAGAACAACCTCAACACACTCGCACCACTAAACATAATGTAGCTTATCTTCTGTACTAGATCCCGAAAAAAGAAAACTTCCTTCCTTATTTTACTTTTAACAAAGACCTAGATAGTAACAAAAGCAAGCTCTCTCTCAGAACACGATGTGAATTACATCGAGTAATACCTCCTTGGTGAGCTATTGTTTACACACATAACCTTCGATGATTTATGGTTAGTGGAAGAAACCAACTCTTTCCAAATAGTCGATGCAGTACTACAAGCACAGTTAACAACCTATACATAAATTCTCTTTTACCAGCCGAAAGTAAAATTTCTATTGCTACGTGCCTTGCTAGTATTTGCCAAAACCAATCACGCAAAAACATAATGATGATTTCGCATTTGATAAAATATCTATGGAGTAAATGACCATGCGTTGTTGCACTATGATAACTTTCTAGTGTGTCTGCAAATTCAAATGTCATCACCTTCTTTGCGACAAGCAAGGCCGCACGAGATACAAGATTTATAGCAGCCAACTGTCTGCCTTATATCCCAACAAACATAATTAAATAAGTCAGATTTTCAATCTCCTTGTAATTATTAGTTCAAGCGCCATGCCAAATAAATACACAATTTTCATTAACTACAGCGCAAAACCTTAATTTGCTAGGTCATTTATAAAGTGAGTATAGAGACTTCAAGAGAATCATTCAATTATGAAGGAGACCCCCTGCATACTCGCTGCGTGCTCAGTCTTCTAATTTACTCTTTTTGATCCACAATTGTTTATCCCATTGGAAGAAGGATAACGGTTCTTACGCACTTTCACTGCTTATGCATATTTTCAACAAGCATTAGATCATCCAGTAACCAAACGAACATGATGTGTATTCTATTTCCATGTCGTGAGGACTTGATGAAGTTAATGACAATACAAAATTTGCCAAGCACTTACTTTCTTGACAACTTCCTTTCTTACACAATACCTTAATTATGGAAGCATGTCATTCTTGGAATACTTAAAAATCAAACAATCCTATACATGTGTGGCTCTTTCCAGTGGTCCTGAAAAAATGGATGCTAATTTATTTGGAAATTTGTAATACATGAAAGAGCCAAAGCGAGCACAATCTAACACCAATACCCTTGAACAAAAAAGTCTAAAATAGCAAAACTTGATTTTCTTTGCAACTCTCTTTGACAACCGAAATTTGGCAGTGTTTGCTTGCGTATTTGTATGACAATCATCTCACATGAGGTGCTATCATTAAAATGTACAATTCCTCAACTTTTGAAGAACCAACTCCTCTAAAATCAGCAAAGTTTTGCAGCAGTATTGTCTAACTAAAGCATTGAACATTTTCCTTTACTAGTATATCTTTTTGATAACATTAAGCAGTATGGTCACATAAATGACAGGTGATTATATCAGACGAGATGCTAACGTGAGAATGTTAAGTTCCTCATACGTCAAATGAGCATACTCCTGATAATAGTAATACAACATAAGGTAGATTTCACCAGTTTATTTTCTTCTAGACAGAACATATTGTGAAAAGGTCAATCCTAAAATCTTCTCCGTGCAGTGATCGAATTCATCTAGTCTTAGAAAAGACATGAGACTGATAACCCAGCACTGGACAGGATGAAACATAGTATGTAGACAAGAAGATACACCAAATAAGCATAGCATCTAATCACACATGAAGTCACAGGCAGATGGGTCAATCAATTGAGATTCCCCTAAATCTGGCTTAAGTCGCGCGACATGTGTATAACTCATACCACGTCAACGAAAAACCTACAAGATGCAGTACCCAAGATTCAGCCATGAACCACCCTCTCTTCTACCACAATCAACCCTCTCAACTATTTTCAGAAACTATCATAAAACTTATGGTGGCAGGGCAACGAGCAGACACAAACACAAAAACCCCCAAGAAAAATCATGAAAATCCGAACAATGCATTACCTTTGTGAACATGCCCAAACCCTAGCGCTTGAAGTAAGTTCTTCCTCCCTGTGGTGAAGATGAGGATAAGGGGACGAAGCGAAGCGTGACAACCAGTGAGCGACGAGCGGTGAAGGGCAGCGAGTGGTCAGGGTGGCGAGCGACGAGCGGTGACGTATGAGCGGAGTCACGACCTAACATAATTTACTTTCTCGAGTTAATGGATTTGTAAGGCTAAGCTTAACTTGGGCCCTCCCAAACCCTATCAATTCGCAACTTAGGGGTTTAAGTCTTTAACATGCAAAGGTTTTCATGCTTAGAGTCGCCACTAATCAATTTGTGGTAGGTCGATTAGAAACCTAAATAAAACATAGGGAGATATGTTTTATTTTTACGAACCAGATATTCTAAGCCCGAGGACTTGATTACGCTAGATCTAATCTAACGCCATTTTGGTATCTTTTCTTTTCAAAAATATTTTGACAGACAGTCTTGATTCATTTTAACTTAGTCACTAACATGTGAGGTGATCATGCGGGCGCGTAAACCACCAATTTAACACTCAAGAAAGCATTAAATAAATTGCAAGATTGAAAGAATTACTTACCTCGAAGCAACGTAAGCATTTGCATTGTTAGCTAGAAAATTACATCAACGACCCTCATATGATTTCTAATTAACAAGCAATTCACTCAATATTTTTTGGATTTTCACTTATTTAAATGAAATCTAGTCTATATGCAATGACGTGCAAAAATTGATATGCGATTAATGCAACTTAACATGCAAACTATATGTCATGCGACAACGTGACCTAATTCTAATTACGAGCAAATGATTTATTTTTGGTATTTTCTAATGAAATTCGGAATAATGAAAATTGTGCCTAAAATAACATGCAATCTATTCTAATTTAATCTATCCTAAAATGACTCTTTTTGGGATTTTTTGGCGAAATCCGAAATTCAAAAATAACATAAATAATCTAATAAGGTTAGAACAATACTTAATTTAAACTAGGAAATACATAATCTCAAGTCCTAATTTAAATTAAATAATTATCCTATTCTTTTAAACGAATTTAAAATTCCTAGACATGCAAAATTCTAATTTAAATTCTAACTGATATTTTTTTAATTTTCTTTTTAAAGGAAAACAATTAAACAGATAGATAACCACCACAATTAAAATTAATCCACGCAATCCGCCAGATTTGTTTCAAAATCAAATTAGGCACAGAAATCGAATTAACGGTCATATCTATAGGGTTATAGATATCGACGGAAAGTTGACCGTTTAAATTTGAAAAGCAGATAAAAATCATTATCGTATCCAAGTAATTATGGATAGGATAATAATTTTCCGTATCGCCGCGTATCGTATCTTAGGGTTAAGGTCAGATAGTCGTCCAAATACGTTGCTAAATTAGGAAAATTTCCTAATTTTGTATATTTTTAAATATTGCGGATATCAGATAATTATCCTAAGATATCTAATATTCCACATGATATTCACGAAATATTCAAAACATTCAAATTAGGAAATTGAATATTCTGAAAAATATCAGATAATATCATTACCTAATTTGCAGATAATTTCCAAATTCGAATCACGATGGCTCGGGATTGCGTTTGCGGATTGGGCTTGGGACAACCGGTGACGGGACGGCAAGCGGAGTCGGGATGGTGGATCATGGCTCGCCGGCGGCGAGATGACACAAGGCGGGGCAGCGGCGCGGCGTCGGGACGGCGAGGCACACGGCGGCTACTCCGGCACGGCTGGCTGTTTCGGTGGGGCTCCGGCGGTGGCGAGAATGGCGAAGCAGCTTCGGTTGGGCAACTGATCGGTGTGGCGCGGCGGCTGAGATGGGAGTTCCGGTGTGAATGTCCAGGCGGCGATCGACGTGCTTACGACGTTGCTGGACGTTTGGTTGCTGGCAACGATGGGGCAGTAGCAACGCGGCGGCTTGAGGGGAATTCCGACGGGAACAGAGGCGGTGCGGCTACTGTGGGCGACGGTGATGCGTGGTGAAGTGGTGAGGACGGCGGTGTCGGTGGCTCTCCGATGGAGCAGCAACTCGGCGGTTGACTGTGGACCCCGGCAGAGGAGTGGCGGGAGGCGACGATCGGCGGTGTTGCAGCCTCAACGAGAGGGGCTAAAGCACGGCGTGAGACGAGGACGCCGACGTGCGAGGGACGGTGGCAGCTGGCACGGATGTGCCCGGTGTGTGGCAAAGGGGCACAGCGGCCGCGATCTCTCTCTCTTTCTCACTCTCACTCTCACTCTATCTCTCTCAAAATTTCTGATCTGAAAAATTGCCTCCCCCTAATTTGATGACCTAAATATATATTTATAAGGTTAACCTAGGTCAATTAGATGGGCTTGCTAGTCCTAATGGGTTTAGGCTTGGGCTTAGGCTTTAATTTATCATTTAATTTCATTTAATCCCAAGAGGGTTGAATTAATTTGGGCCTCCAATTAATTAAGCTTAATGGACTAAATTAAGCTCAAATTAAAATAAACCGAGCCTGTTTAACTTGTGATTTCCGGCCCTTGCCTTTCGAGCGAGCCGAGTCTCGTTCGATGAATTTTAAGCTCGTTTGCCACCGCCGGTCCGATGCAAAATGTAATTAATCTAAATGAACCTAAACTATATATTATGTAATTTAAATATTTTTGTTTATGGGTTAAAATTTAATCCCTAATTTTCTATGCAAATTATGACTAAAGGATCGGTAAAATTTAGGCGTCAACAGTTGCCCCTCTTTGAAGGTGAGCTCGCAGAGGTTGCATTCAAAGACTAAATGATTCCTAAATTTCAACTATGCAAATGCAATGAATGTTGTTTTTGTCGGGATTATGAGTCTCATTTTTGAAATGCATTAAAAAATTATGCATGCTGACGTGAATAGAAAATATACCTGGAATTACTTACCTGACAGGAGCGAGATAGTGCAATTCGAGGCACGACTCTGACTTTGTATGTTGTTTGGCAAATGTTTGGGCTCAGTCCCATAGGTATTGCCTGATACACGCTGATGAACTTTGGTGATTTGCAATTCAGTCAAGACACGCGAAGAAAAACTCGACGTATCCAAATATCAACTGGATTCACGAGAACAGTTTTTCAACAAAAATATAAAACGTTCCGACCTTTACAAACTACCTATACATCTCCATAAGTATTTGTAAAGATTTGGCCGCTGCGCCTATACCTTTCCTCATAGGTGCGTCACGGGAGAACTTTTTGAAAATCAAGAGGATATTCCGACCTTTATAAGATATCTATACATCGCCGTAGGTACTTATAAAGATTTGGCCGCTTCACTTATACCTTCTCATAAGTGAACTGCGGGGGAACACCTGGGATTGAGAGAATATTCCGACCTTTACAAGATACCTATACATCTCCAAAGATACTTGTAAAGATTTAGCCGCTTCACCTATACCTTCTCATAGGTGAGTCGCAGGGGAATACCTGAGATAAGGAGAATATTCCGACCTTTATGAAATACATATACATCGTCATATGCATTCATAAAGATTTAGCCGCCATGCCTATACCATCTTCATAGGCATGTCGCAGGGGAATACCTGAGATTAGAGAAATATTCCGACCTTTACAGGATACCTATACATCTCCATAGATACTTGTAAAGATTTGGCCGCTACGCCTATACCATCTTCATAGGCGTGTCACGGGGGAATCTTCTCGAGATTGTGTGAAAATCTGTGATTTGGTAAACAGAGGGGTTAACCCGAATGTTCAAGGGTTCTTTGACAAAGTACCTGGATATCATTAGAGGTACCTGAAAAGGCTTGATCAATAGATACTTAAACATCATCAAAGGTATCTAGAGATCATAACAAAATGATCCAATATGGGGCCTGACGATTGCTCGAACAGGTTAGGGATACCTGGATAGTCATAGACATCCAAGGGATAGAAATATACTTACCTGGCGATATCTTTAACTCTTGAGGGTGTATCTCCTGCTAGACACGGTTTTAGACAACATGTAATATGCATTCGCGCATTATCAAGAACACATATACACATGCACTGTGAATTCAACTGATTTTCATACATGACAATTTTGTCAAATCGGCATTACAAAATTTCACTGGGGAAAATCATGATAAGACAATCCGAGCTCACAAGTTGATGTTTTGAAAATGTCGAATGAGGAACTTCCGGTTCGAAAGGACTTTCACTCATTCTCATCGAAAAGGATTGATTTATGAGAATCACTCTATCTCACCATCATCATGTCGACAAGGGTCTGAGTATTCTCGCAAGCGGTACGACCTTACCAATCTGAGAGGTCTTTATTGGGACTATAATATGGGCTCGGTCAATGGCTTAGCAAAAGGGACTCTTCGAGTCGAGGCTATTGAAAAAAAATACTTCGCAATCGTATCCGGGTTTACAAGCCAAGAACCCTGCAAAATGAGATAGAAATGGACTTGCTCGCACTTCTTCGAGCTAAGCTTGTAAGCATCTGAATCCTACGCCAATTCAAGTGCCCTAATCTGAAGAGACTTTGCAAGGGACGTAACATAGGCTAGGCTCATGGGTTGCGAAATGAATAGATCATTAGGCTCAAAATGTGTATAATTGGGGTGAATAAGTTGGTGATCATCTTGGCATTGTCATCGGTCTTCTTTTTGCCAGGGATTGTCTCCTCAGTAGATGTTCCATTGGCTTCGAGATCTCGTCACTCGATTCCTTTGAGACTTGTAGGACTACTGCTCCACTGGGGATTTTGACATGCCATATTTTGACATTTTTTCTCTAAAGATCTCCCTTTTTGGACTTTTTTTTTTACTGATACATGTTGTTGACAATGTAAACACTAGCCAACTATATCTGACTGAATGACTTGCTATTTGAACTCAGAAGCCTCTCGTCTTCAATCGACACTTTGGATATGCTGCTCAGATAATGATGACTTTTTGCCTTGCCCCAGTGTAGGGGATGATCACCAACTGGGTTTAAGAAACGAATTTGCAGGCTCAATTGGGTTTAGCAAAGGATAAAGTGTGTATAGGATAGAGAAAGAAATGCTCTTCGTCATCCTAAGGCACTTGAACTTTGCGTGAATTCATCTGAAAAAGCAATACTCGAAGATTGATTCAAGTGAGCAAAAAAATTTCTACCCATTTTTCACCTTATGATGCTGATTTACCTCCAGTTTGCCTTGATGTGGGGTGGTTCTCGACAGGGGTAATTTGAAAAATTTCTCCAAGTGTTTGGGCTCAAAGAGGCAAAACAAGGGATAACTTGTAGTGTTTTAGGTAGAGAAATGAAACGCCTCTTATCATTTCGGTCGTCGTACCTTTTGCGAGAGAACTCTTTACCTTGCAGACATGGAATTTTTTCAACTCAACTCACTGAAGATTAGTGCATGGGACTGTGTATAGGATAGGGCTTGCCTTCCATCATCCCGATCTATCTCATTTGACACATTCAATTCATTCCGCATGAGTTATCAGATTGTCTAAATAGACTTCCCCTTTGAAGTCAATGATAGTGATCGACAAAATAACCATGCAGAAATTAAAACCAATGCAAACATCTTAACTTGAAATTGATTGAAACCATTTATTCATCAGTAAAATGTTTGTAATTCAAAGTATAAAACCAAACACTTGAAAACTTTTGTTGCAAAATGTTAGATTTTATCAGGGATAATATATCTTTATAGCATCAAAATTAACAGGAGTAGAGAATTCACGACCATCCATTTCTGCGAGAATCAGGCCACCTCCGGGAAGTACCTTATTAACCACATATGGACCAATGTAGTTTGGAGCAAATTTATCCTCAGGAACAGGGAAGACTGGCAGCACTTTCCTTAGGACTAGATCATTTACCTCGAAGTGTCTTGGATGGACTTTTCGGTTGAAGGATCTAGCTATCCTCTACTGATAGGTTTGATCGTGACAAATGGCTTTCAGTCGCTTTTTATCAATTAGGTTTAACTGCTCATGCCTTTATCACATCCATTCTGCTTCAGACAACTTCACCTGAGATAAGACTCGCAGAGAAGGAATCTCTACTTCAATGGGCAAGATTGCTTCCATGCCATACACCAAGGAAAAAGGGGTTACCCCGACAGAGGTTCGGATAGAAGTTCGATACGCCATTAGTGCAAACGACAATCTTTCATGTCAGTCACGATAGTTTTCATCGGTTTTGGCCAGGATCTTCTTGATGTTCTTGTTAGCGGCTTCAACTGCTCCATTCATCTATGAACGATAGGGAGATAAATTCATATGCTAGATCTTGAACTCATTGAACAACTGATCTATGAACTTGTTGTTCAAATTCGTCTCATTATCGGTGACAATAGCCTCGGGGACGCCATAACGAGCGACTATGTCTCGCCTGATGAATTTTACAACATTCCTCACAATGATATTTGCAAAAGATGCTGCCTTAATCCACTTGGAGAAGTAATCAATCGCGACTAAGATAAGATCGGTGTCCATTCGATGCCTTGGGATTAATTGGGCCAATCACATCGATGCTCCACATTGAAAAGGGCCATGGCTCGGACAACTGATGTAATTCCGTCGGCGGAACATTTATTTTATCCCCATGAACCTGACAGCGATGACATCTTCGAACATGTTGGATGCAGTCACTTTCAAGACTAAGCCAATAATAACCCAGCCTCATGATCTTCTTGGCTAACATGTAGCCATTCATGTGTGGACCACATATCCTCTCGTATATTTCTTGCATGATCATAGTAGCTTTAGATGCTTCTACATACTTTAGCAGAATCGAATCATAGAATCTTTTGTACAGCTTTTGACCACTGACAAAGAATTTTGAAGCCATTTTCATTATGTACTTCCTGTCGACTAGAGTGCTTCCTTTAGGAAATTCTTGTCTCTGGATGTAGTTCATGATATCATAATACCATGACTTTTCGTCGGGTTCTCCGTTCACAATCATACAGTAGGCCGGTTTTTGACAGGACTTCGATCTTCAAGGGTTCTACCTCTACTCTACCAGTCACTTACAACATGGATGATAACGTAGCTAACGCATCAACAAATTGATTATGGGATCTCGACAAATATTCAAAAGAGATGTCTTTGAATTCCTTTATGATTTCTTCGAGGTATTCATGGTACATCACCAATTTAGTGTCTCTCGTCTTCCACTCTCCTACAATTTGGAGAATAATCAAAGCGGAATCACCAAACACTTTCAACTTGGTCATCCCCATTTCCATTGTGGCTTGGAGTTCGAGGATGCAAGCCTCGTACTCAGCTATGTTGTTAGTACATGGGAACATTAACTTTGCTGCTACTAGATAATATTGCCCATCTGGAGATATTAAAATTGCCCCAATGCCGGAACCAGCCAAGTTCACGACTCCATCAAAGAACATGGTCAATGTGTCTTCCTTTATTACCAAAATGTGATCTTCTGGAGAATATCTATCATCATCTGAGATTCCAGGATTTTCGGCTAACACATCAGCAATTACTTGACCTTTAACTGACTTTTATGGCATCATCTGGACATCAAATTCTGAAATCAAAATCTGCCATTTGGCCAGCTTCCCTACCAAGGCCGGTTGATCAAGTAAGTACTTGATGGGATCATTCTTAGTCACAAGCAAAGTCTGGTGATGCGATGTATATTGTCGCAGCCTATGGAGCACCCATATTAGTGCGGCGCAAGTCTTCTCAGCTTCAGGATAATTCAACTCCGATACGGTAAACTTCTTACTCAAGTAATAAATGGCTCACTCTTTTCTATCTTCAGGATTTTTCTGGGCTAGCATTGCACCCAAAGACTCGCTATGAATCGTGAGATAGAGGATCAGAGGCTAGCTCGGTATTAGTAGGACTAACACTGGGGGTTTCATCAGGTACTACTTCAGTTCATTAAACGCTTCCTGGCAATTATCGTCCCACTCCACTTGAGCATTCTTTTTTAGAAGTTTGAAGAACGGTTTAGTAGTTTTGGAGAGCTGGAAAATGAAACGGGCTATGTAGTTCAATCTACCCAGGAGGCTCTGTACTTCTTTTGCAGTTGATGGAGATTGCAGCTCATATATGCCCTTTACTTTGAAGAGATCGACTTCAATGCCCTTACTGCTTACTATGAACCCTAATAATTTGCCCGACGTTACTCCAAATATGCACTTCACTGGGTTAAGACGGAGTTTAAACTCGCGGAGTCGATCGAACAACTTATTCAGGGTATTAACATGACTCTCTCTGGGTCGAGAATTGGCAATCATGTCATCAACATAGATCTCGATCTCCTTATGCATCATGCCATGGAAAAGAGTCACCATTGCGCGTCGATATGTTGCCCCGGCATTTTTAAGGCCAAAAGGCATGACCTTATAGTGGAATGTTCCCCAAAGAGTGATGAATGTTGTCTTCTCCTTATCGCCATCCTTCATTCTTATCTGATTATAGCTTGAGAAACCATCCATGAAGGAAAACAGTTCAAATCCAGTAGTACTGTCTACCAAAACGTCTATGTGCGGTAATGGAAAGTCATCTTTAGGGCTAGCCTTGTTTAGGTCACGATAATCAATGCAAACCCGAATTCAGTCATCCTTTTTCATGACTGGCACGATGTTGGCCACCCAGGTAGGGTATTGAGTGACTTCAATGAATCCCACTTTCAAGAGTTTCATGACTTCCTCCTCTATCTTCTTTGAAAGCTCAGGCTTGGTTCTCCGTAGCCTCTATTTCTTGGGTGGCATGCTGGAATTAGTAGGCAAGCCATGCTCCACAATAGAAAAGTCTAAACCCGACATATCGGCATATGACCAGGCAAAAATGTCCTGGTAATCCTTCAGTGACCAGGTGTCTCGCTTCACCTTCGGGGAGGGTTGCCCCTATCTTCACCTCCTTGGATTCTTCGGAATCACTCAGATTGATGGTGATAGTTTGATCTACCGTTAGGACTTTAGGTTTTTCATGATGCTCTAGGTTGCGCTGAAGGTATGAGGAATCATTGAGTTCGTTGGTATCATTGAGATCAGATTCGGCGGCAGATAATTCATCGGATTGGACTATTCCCATACCCTCATGCGTCACAAGATTACCCCTGAAACATAAAGTAAAGAATTCAGAAGGACAAATGGGGCTAAGCATTGCATATTTTTTTTGTAAATTTTTGTAATTTATTTTTTTGTGTTTTTGTTTTTCTGAAATTCATTTTGAAAATGTTTTAATACCAGGAAACATGAAGAAGCCCAGGCCTCAGAATTCTTCTTGGACTATATTTTCTTTTATCGGTTGGATATCATCACCGGGCTAGTTTGATGTACCTCAACATGCTCTCAAAAAACTGAAAATAGTTTGTAATTTCATTAATTATCACCAAGTGAATTACATTTATTGAATGAAAATTGCAACAATCAAGTCCTAGAAATGAAAATGGAAAGCAGCACTCGAGACGGGGCAAGTCCTAAAAAGCAGTAAAAATTCCCACGCAGGGGAGTGTGCAAAAAAGTAAAGGTTTTACTCTTGTGGGCATGTGCCCATTCCCTCTAACGATCCTTCTTTGATAGCTCCAATGAAGACATCCTCGAACAGGGCAGTGATTCCATCCATTGCATCCTCATAATCTTCTATCATTAGAGGTGTTGGATCATCCATACCTCCTCATTCGTCAGGGACAATGTCACGGGGGTCAACATAGAAGCTCGGGGGCGCCTAATATTTCACATAATAGTCGAACTTGCCGCTTGATTGCCCCAGAGTGTTAATCACTTCCTTCTCTTCGTGCATCATCCTCGCAGGACCTGGGAATGTGGTGCGGATGTGTGGAGGTAGCCTACCATGCCCGAGTTCTCCATTATTTTGGGCGATTTCACGGCTACGTTCTTTACCATTTGGCTCCTTTTCAGATTGCTGTCTATTCTGCTCGTCTCCTTAACTTCGACCTCGACCACGTCTACGTCCACGTCCCTCATTATTCGGCACAGTTGACCCTTGGTACCCCAATCCAAAAGTGCGGAACCTTTGAGAGACTTCCATCGGTCGGCGGATACCTTGACCATTCCTGCCAAGGCCTTCACCCGGAATAAAGTCATGAGACACCATTACTCTTCCGACCATGATAGCAGTATTTGACATCTCAGGAACGGGCGGTGATGATCCTCTAGCCGCATGTATGGTCGATACGAGTTCAAGCGACTGATAACTCTATTCTATTTTGCAATCCGGCTTGACATAAGGGATAGCCGCTGCATGATAGATTGAGTGCTCTTCTTCACCATGGATTGTGACTAACTTCCTCTCCACAACGAACTTTACCTTCTGATGTAGACTGGATGGCACAGCTCCGGCAGTATGAGTACATAGACGACCCAACAGAAAATTAAATGCAGTGGGAATGTCCATAACTTGGAATAGGACGTTAAGCACTGTTGGCCCTATCTGTATGTCGAGGTGGATTTTTCCCGGCACTTTTTTCTTCGTTCCGTCGAAGACTTGCACGAAGGTCTTCGTAGCATTTATCCTAGAAGGATCTATCTTAAGACGGTGTAAAGTCGTCAGAGGATAGATGTTCAAGGCTGAACCGTTGTCGATGAGTACCCGGGCTACATGCGAGGCCTTGTATTTGACAGAAATGTACACCGCTTTGGTATATCCTCTGCCTTCTAGAGGGAACTCCTTATCCGAAAAGGCTATTAGGTCCTTGAGGAGTATGGAACCCACAAATTCCTCCAATTTCTCATGATCGATCGTCTCTGGCACGTGGACTTCACTTAACACCTTCATTAGGGCCTTTTGGTGTTTGACAGACATTTGGAGGAGTTCAAGCAGAGAGATTTGTGCAGGCATCTTATGCAGTTGCTCAACTATGCTGTATTCACTGGCTTTAATCACAACCAATAACTCTTTAACTTCTTCATAAGTAACGGGTTTTACAGGTTGAGCATTAGCTTGGCCATAGGCACGTCCGGACCTGGTGACTAAGTCGACATCAAGACTGTAAGGCCAAGGAACTGCTTTATCATCACAGTATTCGTATGGCTGAGGTATCTCGATCACTATCCCTTCATCGGCTGCAGGCGTGCTTACTACGATCTCTTCATCATCGGTCGTGTCTTCGAGCGGGGGCATGTCTTCAGGCAAAGGATCGAGCTTGTCATTTCCGGCGTTCAACGTAGTGAACTCCTCGTCCCAATTAATAACCACTTCGGAGATAGTGGATATAATGCCAGTATGATCAGCATGAATAATCATCCCATCTTCTACCATCCTTGAGATTCTTTCTCTCATGATAGCCAGGGAAAGGACCTCATTACTCGGACAATAACCGGCTTTCACCAACTCATGGTAGATGTCAGTAGTATACACCTTGACGTTCTTGATTCAACCAGTATCGAAACTGAATATGACATTCACATTGCCCGCGTGATCAGGGAGTGGGTTACTCTGAACATTAGGTTTAGCAGGTTGAAATGAGAAAGCCTTCGTATTCAGGAGGTTCTGGATTCGGTGCTTGAGGATATAGCAATCGTCGGTTAAATGTCCCAGCTCGCCCATGTGATAATCGCATTTCTCCAACGGATCATAGTTATAGAACTGCTTAGGATTGGGCCGCTTTGGCTCGGTAGTAAGCAAACCTTTCTTCCGAAGCACAGCCAATACTTGAGACGACGATCCGGGGAGAGGGGTGAATTGCCTCTTGTTGTTTTTCCTCTGAAAAGGTTGACGACTCGTGTTTTATTGCTGAGCTTCTGCTACTTGGATTGCTGGGGCAGGGTTAGTATTCCATCGGCCCAGTTGGTTATTAGTCACATTCACTTTAGCTGCCGGTTTTTTCTCTTTTCTTGTACTAAATCTTTTAGTCGACGAAGACGGCTCCACAAACCACCCATCCTTTAGTCCTATCTCGATCTATTCGCCTATGGGGATGAGTTGATTGAAGTTATCAGCCGAAATGGCAACCATCCGATTACGGTATTCGAACAGGAGAGTTTTCACGAACATCTTCTTCAACTCACTGTCTATGGGTTCCGGGACGACTTGAGCGGCTATATTCCTCCATCTGATGGCATAGTCTTTAAAGGACTCAGTCTTTTTCATCTGAGCACGTTCGAGATCATCACAGATAGGAATGATGTCTGTTATGAACTTGTGTTGCTTTAGAAATACATCGCTAGCTTCTTTCCAGGTTTTGAGGCCATTTATCTTCTTCATGAGATACAAGTTCAAAGTAGGATCCGTCAAACTTGCTTGAAAGGCGTGGATCATCAGGAGTTCATTGTCAACGTACGAGGTTATCTGTACATGGTATAGTTGCAGGTAGGCTTTTGGGCAAGAGGTGCCGTTGTACTTGTCAAAATCTGGCATTTTGAACTTCTTTGGGATTTTGATCTGTGAGTACAGAGACAGATCGATCGAGGGTAAGTCCTGTGAACCCTCTAGCTGCTTCATTCTCTCTTTAAGTTTTTTGACTCGTTCATCAGGCTTGTCTTTGCTGACAATAATCTAGACGGGGTCGTCTTTTAAATCGGAAAGATTGTCATCTTCCTCGACGTCAACATTTTTTCCACTTTTATGCTTCGGGGCTAATGTCTCAAGGGATGCTGGAACGGGAATCGATCGAAGAGCTTTGATCTCAGCAGACATTTGTTGCATTGCAATGACGACTTGCTTCATCTGATCCTCCATGCCAACAACACGATCTCGAAGGTCGGTTTGATCGGCTATTCTAGCTCTCGAACGCGTACGAATAGACGATCGTGATCGGTCCGTAATTACCTAATTTGCATGGATAAAACAAGCACACGTAAGTGTCAAGAAAAATCACACGCCGATCCATGACATTGATATAGCCGCTTTGATTAGAAAAGATGTCTTTATTGAAATGACCAAAAGTTTTACAACGACTAATAACTTGAAATCACTTTGACAAAATGTAAAAGTAAATGACTCAATTTCTAAACAAGTTTAAAAACTACGACTGAAAACAACTCAAGCTTTTCTATTTAGCTTGATCTATAGACATATAGGAGGCAACTTCCTTCTTCAACTGCTCATAAGCTCGAGCTATCTTGGATGCTTTTTCTTGAGCTTCTTTGACCTTCCTTTTGAGGCGGTTGTTCTCTGAGCGATTGACGGTCTTGAGAGGCACCTTGGATATCTTCGAGAGTAACTCCTACGGGATTTTGTGCCGTCGAACGTACTTGACTGTTGCGAAATAGGACTTCTGCTCCCCCTTGAGTTCTTTTTTGGGTCGAGCTATCTTTAGGAGATGACATTTCTTCTACATCTTATTGAGCTGAGCTACGGTCCCTTCATGGTCTTTATCATCATCGGCGAAGTCGACAATGAGGAGTTCCGGTTGTAACGCCGGAGGGAGCCCTTGGAGAATTTGGTACTGACGAGAGACCCTGGTAGGGTAGTATTCAATTGCACCAGTGAAACCTAACAGTGGAACCGGCTTGATATCATTACACGTAAGCCGAGCTTCCTCGACTTTGAACCAGTTAGCATGCCATTGAAAACCTTGAGATCTAGCGTTTTTCATGAAAATGATCCATTCTAAGTAATGATAATCGGTTGCATTCTCTTGTTTTTCTTTATAACTTAAAATGAGATGGTCGGAATCACTAAGTTCGGATATTTTGAGTAAATCACCACACCTTTTTATTTGAGACAAAAACCAAATTTGCAATAGTTCAAGAGGAGCATGAAACGTTTTGTCAATATTTTGCTTGAATTTAGTGAGAGAAATGAAAGTCTCGGCTAAAATGGTGTTGACAAAATTCTTTTCAAGACAAACTTGTTAGACCAACTATGCAATTGACGGGTTACATGCATTCTTGAAATGAGGAAAAATTCCGAACCCGAAAAATGCTAGCAAGAAGATTCTGCCTTTTTGAAATGGCGTGGCGTTATCAAAACATTGACTCAGGAATGAAAAAGGACACGTCCCGCGATTTGTTTTCAAAACTTTTCCCAATTCGTCTTTTCCAACATTTAAAAATTTAGAAAACATTAAAATGGAATCGATTCCCAAAGGTGGTGTAACTAGCTCCAACTCTAAAGGTTTTCCAATGAGCACATTATATTCTTCCAAAGTCGGGGTGAGCTCATGCTTACCGAATATAAAGGTGGATGTCTCGGGGCACCAGAAGTGCGCTAATGCTCGAACGAGGCCGGTACGGACTTTGACTTCCAGTAGGAGGAGTAGTCTTCCGATGTGGCCCTCAACTAGCTTGCAGTTGGTCAGACTGAGTAGATTCTATCAGGCACGGAGCTCGTCCTTAGGAGCATCAAGAATCCGGATGTCTGCCCCTCTCATAGTGTATAAACTGAGACTCACGACCGACCTAATGTCATGGACCGATCAAAGAAAAAGACGAAACATAAATAAATTGCGAGATAGAGATTCAGAAAACTTACTTCACCGAATAGGATTATGGCAATCACATAGATATGCGCATGAAAAGTGAGGTTCGATTTCTACCTAGCCTCTGGCTTGTAAAGTGGAAACGCGAGGATTACCAAGCTAAACTAGTCATGGTGGTGGTTAGGCTGGGATTCCCCTGACTCCGGATTAGTCAAAGAGCCGACCCGGGCTGCAAAGGGTGCAACCGTGGTGGGTACTCAATGACACCATGAAAAAATTTCAGGATCAAGGAGGACGACCCGTACCACATGAGGGTGGTTGGGGTATTCATTATCTTAGTACCATCCTAAACCTATGCCGCCCAAGTCTGGCAGCGGGTAGTGTGTGCGGTGTAGTGTAAATGTAAGGCATACACAGCAGGTTATATCAATCAGCGCTTCGTGCATACATTAAACCATACATCCAAACACCTTCCTACAAAACAGGGGTTAATAATCACGCCTCCCCTTATACTTCCTATTCTGCAAGAATATTTAACACCTAAAATATTAGGGACGTACCTGGGATCCTCGCTGCCAAACAAAAATCATTTTTGAAAAGTAAAATTGGCCTAAGTCCACAAAGAGTTTTAACTCCCTCCAGCGGAGTCGCCAAGCTGTCGCGACCTAAAAAAATTTGCTTTCTCAAGTTAATGGATTATTAAGGCTAAGCTTAACTCGGGCCCTCCCAAGCCCTACCAATTCGCAACTTAGGGGTTTAAGTCTTCAACATGCAGATGTTTTCATGCTTGGAGTCGCCACTAATCAATTTGTGGTAGGTCGATTAGAAACCTAAATAAAACATAGGGAGATATGTTTTATTTTTACGAACCAGAGATTCTAAGCCCGAGGACTTGATTACGCTAGATCTAATCTAACGCCCTTTTGGTATCTTTTCTTTTCAAAAATATTTTGGCAGACAGTCTTGATCCATTTTAATTTAGTCACTAACATGTGAGGTGATCATGCGGGCGCGTAAACCACCAATTTAACACTCAAGAAAGCATTAAATAAATTGCAAGATTAAAAGAATTACTTACCTCGAAGCAACGTAAGCATTTGCATTGTTAGCTAGAAAATCACATCAACGACCCTAATATAATTTCTAATTAACAAGCAATTCACTCAATATTTTTTGGATTTTCACTTATTTAAATGAAATCTAGTCTATATGCAATGACATGCAAAAATTGACATGCAATTAATGCAACTTAACATGCAAACTATATGTCATGCAATGACATGACCTAATTCTAATGACGAGCAAATGATTTATTTTTGGTATTTTCTAATGAAATTCGGAATAATGAAAATTGTGCCTAAAATAACATGCAATCTATTCTAATTTAATCTATCCTAAAATGACTCTTTTTGGGATTTTTTGGCGAAATCCGAAATTCAAAAATAACATAAATAATCTATTAAGGTTAGAACAATACTTAATTTAAACTAGGAAATAGATAATCTCAAGTCCTAATTTAAATTAAATAATTATCCTATTCTTTTAAACGAATTTAAAATTCCTAGACATGCAAAATTCTAATTTAAATTCTAACTGATATTTTTTTAATTTTCTTTTTAAAGGAAAACAATTAAACAGATAGATAACCACCACAATTAAAATCAATCCACGCAATCCGCCAGATTTGTTTCAAAATCAAATTAGGCACAGAAATCGAACTAACGGTCATATCATAGGGTTATAGATATCGACGGAAAGTTGATCGTTTAAATTTGAAAAGCAGATAAAAATAATTATCGCATCTAAGTAATTATGGATAGGATAATAATTTTCCATATCGCCGCGTATCGTACCTTAGGATTAAGGTCAGATAGTCGTCCAAATACGTTGCTAAATTAGGAAAATTTCCTAATTTTGTATATTTTTAAATATTGCGGATATCAGATAATTATCCTAAGATATCTAATATTCCACATGATATTCACGAAATATTCAAAACATTCAAATTAGGAAATTGAATATTCTGAAAAATATCGGATAATATCATTACCTAATTTATAGATAATCTCTAAATTCGAATCACGATGGCTCGAGATTACGTTTGCGGATTGGGCTCGAGACAACCGGTGACGAGACGGTAAGCAGAGTCGGGACCGTGGATCACGGCTTGCCGGCGACATGAGGCGAGGCAACGGCGCGGCGTCGGGACGGCGAGGCACACGATGGCTGCTTCGGCACGGCTGGCTCTTCCGGTGGGGCTCCGGCGGTGGCGGGAATGGCGAAGCAGCTCCGGCTGGGCTGCTGATCGGTGTGGCGCGGCGACTGAGAAAGGAGTTCCGGCGTAAACGTCCAAGCGGCGATCGGCGTGCTTGCGACGTTGCTAGACGTCTGGTTGCTGGCAATGACGGGGCAGCAGCAACATGGCGGCTTGAGGGGAATTTCGACGGGAACAGAGGCGGTGCGGCTGCTGTGAGCGACGGTGATGCGCGGTGAAGTGGTGAGGACGGCGGTGTTGGTGGCTCTCCGATGGAGCAGCAACTCGGCGGTTGACTGTGGACGCCGGCAGAGGAGTGGCGGGAGGCGACGATCGGCGGTGCTGCAGCCTTGGCTAGAGGGGCTGAGGTGCGGCGTGAGACGCGGATGCCGGCGTGCGAGGGACGACGGCAGCTGGCGTAGATGTGCCCGGCGTGCGGCAAAGGGGCACGGCGGCGGCGAGGGGCACCGCAGCGGCGAGGGGCACGGCGGCCGCGATCTCTCTCTCTTTCTCACTCTCACTCTCACTCTCACTCTGTCTCTCTCAAATTTTCTGATCTGAAAAATTACCTCCCCCTAATTTGATGACCTAAACATATATTTATAAGGTTAACCTAGATCAATTAGATGGGCTTGCTAGTCCTAATGGGCTTAGACTTTAATTTATCATTTAATTTCATTTAATCCCGAGCGGGTTGAATTAATTTGGGCCTCCAATTAATTAAGCTTAATGGACTAAATTAAGCTCAAATTAAAATAAACCGAGCCTGTTTAACTTGTGATTTCTGATCCTTGCCTTCCGAGCGAGCCGAGTCTCGTTTGATGAATTTTAAGCTCGTTCGCCACCGCCGGTCCGACGCAAAATGCAATTAATCTAAATGAACATAAACTATATATTATGTAATTTAAATATTTTTGTTTAGGGGTTAAAATTTAATCCCTAATTTTCTATGTAAATTATGGCTAAATGGTTGGTAAAATTTAGGTGTCAACAAGCGGCAAAGCGCGGCTAGCGGCGGCGAAGCGCGACAAGCGGCGGTGAAGCATGGCAAGCGACCAAGGCGGCGAGCGACAAGCTGCGAAGGAAGCGCGGCGAGTGGCCAGCAAGAAGCGTAGGATGGGATGGGAGCGAAGCGTTGTTCATGGATGGGGTGCCTAAGCGGGTGAGGGAGACGGAGCGCAGAGCAGAGAGCAGACGGAGAGCGCGAAAGAGAGAGAGAGTGCGGAGAGCAGACGGGAAGCGCGAAAGAGACAAAGGGAGTGCGGAGAGAGAGGGCTGTTTTTTAAAAATTTTCTTCCAACTTCAACTCGGCTCAGTGCCGTGTTGTGAGAGAGCTCTCTTAACATGTGGGTCCTTTTGGACATGTGTCGCTATGCGAGAGTTGTTATTTCTCTGCAGTGGAATTCCTGGTGACACACAATATTTTCTCGAAATTAGCAGGAGGGATGTGACGTGGATGCTAGCTAGCACGACGATTCAATGCGGAGGAGGGTATTTTCGCGAAAACGGGGGCGTATCTGAAATTCAAAGGCACTCTTCATAAATCAGTGTACATGGTCGGCCAATCACCATCGGGGGGCATTTTCGTCCACGCAGGTGATCAGAAGTTCTTCGGTCAGAGCGCTCTCTCCATAGTTTTGCACTCTGCAACTTCTGAGGAAGCGAGCATTGATCACAGAGCAGAAGGAGGAAGAAGAAGAAGACGACGACGACGACGAAGATGGTGAGCTCGCCGGTGGTGAACATGTACCCGCTCTCCAGCTACACCTTCGGCACGAAGGAGCCGAAGATGGAGAAGGACACCTCCGTCGCAGATCGCCTCGCTCGCATGAAAGTCAAGTACGGTCTCGACCCCTCGAAACTTGTCCGTCGCAACTTCACTCTGGTGTTCTTCGCAGTAAGGCGTGCCGAGCAGGCCTTTGTCCGGCGCGAGTTTCTTTAGTCCTGGATTTGGTTTCTGAAACATGGTGCTAGGAATAGAGAAGGCTCTGGAGTCTGGACTCGCTCGAAGGAACTTGTGTTCCGCGACTGGGAGCTGTCGTTTTTAGCGAGATTGAACTTGCCCGACATGCTATTTCGCTCTTTGAGCTTTACCTGCGAGTGGTACTCTGTTGCGAGAGGGAATAAGTTTGTAGTTTTGACTGTTTTAGTCGTTTGGGCTGGCTCGGTCCGACTCGATTAGAGGCTAGAGCTCTTGATCGTGATGCTTATTAGTAATTTCGATTCTTCATTATCATTTCTTGTTTGTAGTTGGACCTTGCCTTAGTTCTTGATGCTTGTACCCGCTGCTGTAGAGTTCAATAATGTGTTGGTATTAAATGTTGACGCCACGGAGCAGCTTTGGGCACCGCTTTGCCAACTGAGTTTTAGGCTATCGGGGTGCGGTAAAAATTATGATTTGTTTATAAATACCATGAACCCGGATCTTTATAATTGGACTGGCATCCGGGTTGATTTTGTTTGACCAATTTGATGTCTCTATTATTTTCCCCATTTCTGTGATTGCAATGGGCAAGCATGTTAGCTAACTGTTTCTAGTCTGCAGCTACATGAAAGAGGGAATGAGGACCAGTGTTGAAGGCATTCTGCTGGTTAGTCTTTGAAATTTTTAACTATGACACTCCCTTGCTCAGTGCCTAAACTCTCTCTCTCTCTCTCTCTCTCTCTCTCTCTCTCTCTCTCTCTCTCTCTCTCTCGTATGCATATGTTTGTGCACGCTATTTGCGTGGGTGTGTGCCTGCGCTTGTGGGCACGTCTGTGTATGCTTATACAAAGATGTGCGTGTTTTCACATGTGTGCATGCATCTGCGTCTGTGCTTGCGGCGCATCTTGCTTTTGAGTTGGTGGATGTTGGCTAATTACGACGCTTCACATTCTCCGATCATTAGCTTGTCTTGAAAATGATATTTTGATTGTAAATTTTCATGCACTGGAAATTTCTGGAATCTGCTCAATCAGTGGGCGAAAAAACACTTATAAATTTTATCCTTCTGTGTGAATTATTATTATTATTTTTTTAGCATATCCTTCACACAAGGCAAGGAGCTAGTTTCCCCAAATTTCAAGTAGCATCTTTATTAGTCGATATAACAACATATTCTCGATAAGTGGGTGAAGATCTTTGGCTGTATGTCAGCGTATGTGGTTCAAATTCGATTGTTTTAATGAACTGGGAAACCACCCAGCATCTTAGAGTTCTGATCCCCTTTATATTTTTCTGTGAGGGCTTTAAGTTCCCTTATTTCATGCACACCTCCACAATTTTGAGCTTGTCATTTAGCTATTTAGATGTGATGCAGTGGTGCTTTCTGCTTTTTCTGAGCATCTTGTTCTTGGTGGTGGTAATGGTTTACCAAGTATGGTGAAAAGAAGCTGTCACGCTTCAGCCCCTCATTTTCAAGTACTTCTCTTTAATTGGGCAGGTGCAGGAGCACAGGCATCCCCATATTCTCCTCCTGCAAATTGGGAACACATTTTGTAAACTTCCAGGAGGGCGTTTGAAACCAGGAGAAAATGGTAGACTGATTCATCTTTTAACCCTTCCCCCCGTCCCCCTTCTCTCTGTCTCTCTCTCATCTGTCTGTCTATCTTTGCAGAGATTGAAGGTTTGAAAAGGAAACTATCAAGCAAATTAGGTGCAAATTCACTATCACTGCAACCCAATTGGCAGGTGCCCTATCATACCTGAGAAGTCTGGAGATTCATTTGAGTAAGCTTGACACTATAAGTGGGAGTATATACAAGGATAATCAAAATGGAGTTATTGAAAATTCTTTCCATGCTACCACCCAGTGTACTTAAAAGAAGTAAAATGCCTAATTGTTGGGAAGATCGAATTATAATTTGTAATGATTATGTGTTTCAACAAGTGCATTAGCTTCTTTAATGAATATAATATCCTCTGTGTTTTTTTATCGTTACAAAATATCGCCCGGTACTTAAAGCGCATATTCTCATTTTCTTGCTATATCATCTTTCTAAACCAATTTCAGGAATGCCTAAATGGAAGCATACAGAGTGGATTCATGTTGATAAGTGTGAAGGATACAAAACTTGTATAACAGTCTGCTTATCTAAATGAACATAATTGTGGACACTATTCCCCTTCTGGAAGAAGATTATTTTATTGTCAGTTGTCTTTTTTGCAGATTGGTGAGTGTGTTGCTATCTGGTGGAGACCGAACTTTGAAACTGTTATGTATCCATACTGCCCTCCCCACATAACGAAGCCAAAGGTAAATAAATACTGTTCAAAAGCCAAGTTGTACATACTTTGTTCAAAACTTTTTCTTTAAACAAGTATTATAACCCTCTGAGCACTGAGTAAAGAGTTCTTTGATACAGGAGTGCAAGAAGCTCTTCATCGTCCATTTGTCTGAAAGAGAATATTTTGCTGTACCGAAGAACTTGAAATTGCTAGCCGTTCCGTTGTTTGAGCTCTACGACAATGTGCATGTATGGTGGCATCCAAGCTTCTAAAACTCCATTCATTTTTTTCGTTCATTCTTAATCATCTACGTTTTCTCATCAATAAAATGCAATTCTAAAAGTTCATTTTTAGGTTGCTTGTAGGGCAAGTCTACAGGTGAGAGGAGAAATAGAAACATCAAGGATTTAGGATATTCTTTTTCTTTTTCTCCTTTGTCAAGTGTGTGCGTCTCTAATAGGGAGAGAAAAAATAGAGCTTAGTGGCAGCCATCTGTGCTTGCTGTAGGTGCTAGCTACCATTATGGGTGTTTCCGGGGTGGCTGGTGGTGAGACTGTTCCGGGAGATGAAGAGGTGAGTGAGACCGTGAGGGGGAGCAGTGATGAGGTAGAGAGCATATGGAATTGAGGGAAAAAGAAACAAAGAACACAGTTTATTGTTTTAATTATTGTTGAACCCCTCTAGTTACTTTACTTTTTTAGTAGTTCATCTGGTCATTCTCGTAGCTTGATTTGAAATTGTCTAGATTCCCAGGGCACAGTAAAAATTCTCAGAATTTGTCCGAAGACCTGAAAGAACTCAAATGGAATTGCCAAATATGATGTTAGAGTAGTGGGGCGGATAGCTGGTTTTTTTATCATCCTATCTACCAAGTACGTCTATGTCTACACATCTAATGCATGCTGCATGGAGGCTCACACACTTTTTGTTGGCAGAGATATGGACCGGTTATCTCCACCATACCCCAGCAGCTCTCAAGGTTTCAGTTCAACATGATGACTGCATGAAAGTGTAGAGGGGGGAAGAAGCTCTTGATCAATGCTTTCTAACATTTGTCGGGGTCACTAGGTAGCAAATGGACCTCGATAACTTAGATAGTGTAGCAAAAGTCCTACCTTCACTTTCTTCTGTTACAATCATTAGTAGGTGAACTCAATCTTCTAGAATAGTTGTCCCCTTTCTTTGTATTTGATTATGTATCTGACCTGACCAAGTTGTGATTGTTGGTTTTCTTGTCTTGCTTGATTATTTGTTTGCCTGCCCGTAAGCAGTGGCTTCCGCCCTCTAAAACGGGGATCGGAGTTGCCGGTTCTTGATACTTGCTCCTGGGATGTGTCTTGCTGTTAGATGAAAGTGAGCTGTGACCAGTATTACTAATGGTAGATGCTGATATTTCATGAGAGAGGATTTGGATGGGACTGTGCGTCTTCGTCGTACCAGCTTTGTGACTATATTTCAGTTATCTTCTCTTCCTCCAAATTTGGGGATGATTGACCTACCCTACTCTGCTTTATTGGCCGATTCTCCTTTTGAGCCAACCGATACATCCATCTTATGTTACCAAAAACGCGAGCTTTCCCTATTGTCAACGAGGAGTTCAATTGTCTGTCGGACTCCATCTAGAAATCAGATACGCGCTTTGCAGCTGAATATTCTCATGGTTGACCTGCACCGAAGGTCGCAACCTTGTTAGGGATCTATAACTCGAGGCAAAACGCGGTCTATGATTGACCATAGTGACCGGAACTGGGGACTCCCTTGAGTCGATAGTTTGATTGTTTATAAGAAAATAAAAAGTTCAGAGGGAAGACATGTACTGACTTCAAAGTCTGGGGGAGTCTGGTGTGATTTACTCAACAATTTTACAAAATGTGTAATCTTTTTGGTGCTAAGAGAGCAACCTTAGTCATATCGCGAAGAAATATATCGACTAAAATGTCTATTTTTTTTAGTTAGGTGTGAAGCAGTCCAATCTATATTGAAGAGATGCAATAAGTGTGAACATTTGACTGCTTGATTATAGGCAAATTGTAATTGTTGGATAGGCTATGGACAAAATCTTAACAAGACTTGGTGGGTAAATTGATCAAGTGATCCTGCAATGTTTCGTGTGTCTACCTTATATTGTGGCAAAAAAAAAAAACAAAAAAGAGATAAATATGATCACCAAAGATGGCTCATGATCACGTAAAGTTGTACATGCCAAAATTTAAAATTATTGTCTCTGTTTAGCATTAAAAGAAAACTTTAGTGCAGAGTCATCGTTGTCATGACTCATGACAATGAAATCTCTCTCTCTTTCTCCATCCTCATGTCCCTCTTTGTCCTTCATCTTTGTAAGTATCCGCCATTAATGCATTCAGGATCATCTCCATTGCATGTTTCTCTCTCCACTTTCTGTAGCTTCTCTCTCATGCCTCTTCTGTGTTTCTCAGAGCTTGCACATTCATTGCCCCTTCCTTCTCTCTCTCTCTTGCTCGAGAAAATATTAAGTGCATTCAATATATAACGTAGGATTTACAATAAACCCTACACTTGTTCATATCGGGCTCACCTGTCAGAAAATTGTCTCTCCCTCCCCTCTTTGACAGGTGAGCCCAATATGGACACTTGTCGATTAGAGTGTACAATTTATTGTAAATCTTAGGTGATATATTGAATGCACCAAATATCTTCTGAGCTCGGTGATATCTTCTTTGGTCAAATGATGATCCAATTCATGACCATTTCCTGCAGATGTGACTGGGCCAGACACAAGTTACATTAAATGCATGCACGGCTTGAGGACCGGTGATAGAGTCCCTCCACCTCCACAAGTTACATAAGCTTCTTCTGTGTTTTTGTACTTTTTGATATTTCTATAGTTAGAATAGATAAAGTCTAGCCCTGTCACCTGCTGCCTGACTTTGCTCACTTCCTGTACTATCCTCTAGTTTCATTTTTTAGTTTGGATAAGCATTTGGAGAGATGGGTAGGAGTCCATGTTGCGACAGGAAGGACTTGAAGAAAGGGCCATGGAGTCCTGAAGAAGATCATCTTCTGATTGATTACATCAACAAGAATGGCCATGGAAGCTGGCGTGCTCTTCCTAAGCTCGCGGGTAAAAGACTTATTTATGTTCCCTTTCCTTTATTGCCATTACGAGCATCATTTGGTTCTAAGCAAAAATGTTTCCAGACAACATTATGGAGATGTTGTAGTGAGAATCGCATTTCTGCTTCCAAGAACCAAATGCTTATAGTTCCGTTCATGTACATTTGTGTCCTGTGCATGAAAAACTATTTTGGTAGTTAACAAAAGGTTGAACTGCCACTTGTATTCTTGCTGAGGTTGATAATATTGTACGCACTTAGACATGAATCACATATAAAGTTTAGTGCATGCTTTCGGTTTTTTACTTCAGTTTTCGTGCCATGAGCAAGTAATTGCATTCTAAGATCAGTTCAGTCCATGTTCTGCTTGATTTGGCTCACTCTACGTTGGGGCATATTTATCTGCTGTAGGGCTAAGAAAATTCATCAGATGCAAGAGTGAGCATTTGAGATATGAAACCTTTTCCATGTATACACTAAAGCTCTACGTTTGCTAGGTCTTCTTCGGTGTGGAAAGAGTTGCCGGCTCAGGTGGACAAACTATCTGAGGCCAGACATTAAGCGTGGCCCCTTTTCTCTGCAGGAGGAACAGCTTGTCATACAGCTCCACGGTATTCTCGGAAACAGGTAATTTTGTGATTATTAGCGTCTTATTGACACGCTAACGTCTTATGAAGAGTAGGAAGCAATGTTGTCATGCCAAGAGATTATAGTATGTTTGTTCATGGCCAGTGATTTTTCTCTTTCCCTAGTTGTGCTTGCGTGCTCTTTGACATATTACTGTTTTTCTTCCACGACATGTATGATTTATGAATTTCAGGTGGGCAGCAATTGCTGCTCAATTACCTGGACGAACCGACAATGAGATAAAAAACTTATGGAACACCCACCTGAAGAAGCGTCTGCTCCACATGGGTCTTGACCCGCTAACCCAGGCACCATTCACCCCTCAAGGACCCATGACAAAATTGCCTGCATCTCCTATTACCCGACATATGGTTCAGTGGGAGAGTGCGAGGCTTGAAGCCGAGGCTCAGCCAGCCAGGGAGACTTTGTTGCTTAATCCACCACCGCGGCGACAAAAAACCGATCTGGACCGTTTCTTGCGTATTTGGAATTCTGAAGTAGGGGAGTCGTTTCGAAGCATCAATAGCAGAAGCAAAAGCGCGAGCCTCAGCCTGGTTTCTCAAACTTCTTCCTGTGCTAAATGTGAAACAAGCTCAGCTGCCACCACAGGGATTGGCGCCACATGTCTCGGAGCAGATGCAGATTCAACACCAAATGATCATGAGAACAATGCAGATGGAAAGAGCAGTGAGGCAGAGTATGAAGCCCTGGCCACGTCTGAATTATCTGGCTCTAGCGAGTTCGACAGTTCGACAGTCACTGCACTGGAAATGCTATTTGATTTCCCAATCAACAATGACATGAGCTTCTTAGAAGGAAGCGCTTAATAGACCCGGTGTTTTGTTCTATTTCACAAGAACCAAACCTCCTTGATCGTTCCCTTGGTAATCTTGTCTGAATACATTCTATATATTCTGAATCTGAAGCCTCTTTAGTTGAACTTTTAATCTGATTTTGGCATCCAAATTAGTAAAGCAAAGAATCCCATATCAAGTATATTTGATGTAGTAAGCCTCTTTTCGAAGAGCTGATCTGCTGGTTTTTTATGCAAGTTGCAATGGAACCCCTTTTCGTTCATTATATTGCAGATGTGAGCTAGCTTGCACAATTCTAGTTTAGTACAGATTAAAGTCCTTGTATTTCTTGTTGTATAGTTCTTGCTAAACCATTGTTGACCCTGTTCAGATATTTCTGTGTCCTAATCGGGTCAAGGGTTGACTTTGGTGCTATATTGTATATGGTATTTTGAAAAGCAATACATATTCTTACCTTTACTAAAAAAAAAGTCCTTGTATTTCTTTTTTTATTTGAGCCAGACAGATTAAAGTCTTGTTGAAGTTGGTTCAGTTTGCTCAATTTCTGGTAGCTGTTTGCGTCTTCTGGGTCAATTTTCTTCTGCCTACAATGATGATTTGTCCTTAAACTTAACCCTTCTGATCCCCTCGGTCCATCTATTATGCTCATGCAATGTACTCTTGTGAGGACTCGTTCCAGATGATGGCAGAATCAACCATCAGACCAAGCCCCAATCACTCGATTGCCATGGGAAGTTTCTTGAAAGATTAACATCTTGCACAAGCATGTGAAGATTCGAGCTCTTCTACATCATTCCCCTGAATTTATGTCTTGAACATAACAAGTAGATGAAGCCGTCTATCTATACAGGAATTCTTGACATCCAAACAAGGCGAGATTTTCAAACAATTCCCAAGTGGTCCTATAAGACTATAAGACTTATTCCTTACCAAAACATATGGCTGCTACAACTGGTGGAAAATGAACATTCTGATTTTTTTGAACTATACACACTGAACAAACTGTGAATGGACACACAGGAACTAAAAAATCATTTCACCCTTTCTTGCTGTGGTTCAAAACTGCCTTCAAAAGCACCCGACAAGCTTCTTCGGGACGTTCCCGGTAGCACGGTGCTTTGCAGCCATTTCTTCTGCCTTAAGAATCTCTTCCTTTCGTCTAGCTTCAACCATTGCCTTCTTTTCTTCCGCTTCCCTGTGGATTAGACCGATCTTGTTCTTCATTTTCTCTGCATATTCAGCCTTTTTCTTCTCTAGTTGTTCCTGCAAGACATTACATTGTCAGGCATTGCATCTGCAAGACTGCAACTTTGTTCATACATCTTATGCATGTGAAGCGGGACAAATATCAAGACCCACATTGCTCAATGGTTCATGGCAATCTTTGCGTGTAGTACAGGGGAGAAATTTGAGAACTCCATTTAGTTACAAAAATTTCGAGAGGAATGGCCCAAGATAACAAGGGAAAAATCCGCCATGGCAAAACTTAAGAAACTTTTAAAAATACCTCCATTTTCAGCAATTTTGCTTCTGCAGCTGCCTTCTTGCTGTTTTCCCAGGAAGCAACAGCCGACAATTTTTTCTGGGCCCTGTTCAGCATTTTAAGCAAATTCTGATATAAGTGTTAAACCAGTATGATTAGCATCAAATAAAGCTCAGAAAATCACTTTAGTTTCTTCCTATTGCGAGCTAGAGTGTACAGTGCATGACCATTCAAATTACTGAGACGATTCGTGGTCATGCAGTACAATTCAGGCATATCGTAGCAACTTGCAAATACCAATTTCCTCCTTCATAAAACAAGATTTAAGTCAAAAGATGTCTTCAGTATCTCTTGCAATTACAACATGGTTGCGTTTCACATTTCAAATAACTTCTCTCTTTCATGCCAACTTGTCAAGCATTTGGCAGTTGGGACACGCTGCACAGGAAAGCACTTGATTATATTGATCCTGAAGCCTAGCTGGGTAAGGGTGATGATTTTTCTCTTCAACTACTCCACTCCCAGTGTAGCTGATAATTGTTCATTTAGGATTTAGATGTATGATGAGTAATCCCCACAACTCAATGATCTGTAACATCTGTTTCCATTTTTAAAATAACATAATCTGTAACTCTTGTCAATGCTAATGAGGGCCGGGAAAAACTCTGGACAAGCTTACTTGTTCTCTGCTTTTGATTTTTCACTGTCTTCCCATGCCTTGATAAATGACATCCTCTTTTCTTTCTCAACTTCGGCAAGTGCGATGTCTGAAACAACAATAACATAGATCAGTGAAATAAATGTTGACATTCGTATTGTAATACAGTTTCAGGATCTTGTCATTTCATAATAAAATAATAATACCCCGTGAATTTACTTTTCAATATCTCTAAAATTCTCTCTTTGACTTTCCCAAGCTGCGGTTGCCAAATCCTCATAAATGGGATTCCGTGGTCATTGTAGCACCGTTATTTGTGCTAAATAATGGTACCGTCGTATAAGCAGAACCCCACTCACTATAGGAAAGTGTGTGTGTGGGTGTCTTGTGTGGAGGAACTATTATAGTAAACGAGCATGAAGTGCTCATCTGCAATGGTCGAACGGAGGCATCGCTTAACAAATGTAGAGAGTACAACTTTATTTTCCATCTACTGTCAGTCTCACGAATCATATGGTGAAGTAGCCAATGGCAAACTAAAATAGCTTTCACCATTCTGCAATTTAAACCAAGGAAAGCTATAGGATTATTCGAATTCAAACAATTGCAGGAAGCTGGTTTCAAAATCGGAGAACATTTAAGATGGTCGTCCAACACCATGATTATTGAAAAATCCTTCCAAGAAGAACCTTTGAAGTCTCACCTCTGTCAATTGATCCCCCAGAAATTTTCTTTGCTGCAGCATCTGGAGCCTCTGTCAAAATTGAAACAGAACCAAACAGCAGCTAAGCATGGACAGTGATCCACAAGAATACATCTTCCAAAAAGTCACAAAGAACAAGAATGAAAAATAGGAGAGATACAGTATAAAATTGGATGCTAGTGAAAGAAATACTGTTTCGGTGCAGATGTCTTCTATCAATTTTTCTTTTCTTCAACCATTTTCTCCAGATCAATGCCAGAAAGAACCACATAGAAGTCACTCGGATCATGCTTGACTGGGCTCTAGCGATCCAACAGCTAGAAAAGAAATTAATCTTGCTAACACCCGTATCAACATAATGGGTTATCCCAGAGCACTTGCTCAAGTCTTTTAATTATAGTAAGATAGCCTTTTCAAACATCAAGAATGCTGTCCTAAGAACATAGAAACACAACTTAACCTTTTCAAAAATTCAGAAAGTACATTGATTGTTACTTAAGAAGCACCTGTTATTTTCCCCAAATATTGTCATCTAAATTCTAGATCACAGATTCGGACTTTTCAACCTCTTTTGAAGTAATCAGGTCCCATATCCGGAACAAAGAGTACCATCCTGAAACAGTGAACGCAACAATCATTCTTTTCTGGTAAGTAAATAGTTTCATTAACGCAAACCAAACGCGGGACATTGGCCTCAGATTCTTATGTTTGGTGTTCTTGCAACAATCATTTTGTTCCCAAAGAACAAAAGAAAAGAAAAGAAAATACACAGAGAAAGAGAAAGAAAGAAAGCAAGCATGATTATATGCACATCACTATGTATCCAACTTTGGTAAAGCAGGAGCAGGAGTTGGACCCCAGTCCAATATCTTCGAATCCATGACATTGCCAAAGACAAAAAGTCAAAAAAGCATCACCCATTATCCTTTCCTAATTCTTTTCCGATTCTTTTTCTCTAAACTCAAAAGACCCTTCACCTTCACTTCAGCAGCCAAGAGCCATTGCCTAAACTCACACCAAGAATCCATGAAACTCATCGCGCCGAGCTGCACATGAAATCGAACCGTCCGCATTGTCCAAGAAAAAGTTGAGTGGAAACAAAACGATCATCGTTCATAAAGTTTCCACGAAAAGAAACGGCGGTTGATTTTCGGAAAAATACAAAACACAAACACATCTACAGAAAAACAAGGTCGACGAACATCGTCATCGCAATTACACGATAGACACGTTCACCTCCCATCTGTCGCGATGTCGAATTCACTCAAAGACCGCGAAAAAGAACTGAACAAGAAATTCAGGGTGTGCGTGCGTTTGTGTTTTTTCACTCACTTTCGGCAACTACGATGGCGTTGGATCCTTGAACCTTCTCCTCCGCGACAGCGGTCTCCGCCCCCGGAGCCACCGGCTTCTCCGTCTCCACAATCTTCACCGCTACCTCTGCCATCTCTCTCTCTCTCTCTCTCTCTCTCTCTCTCTCTCTCTCTGTGTCTCAGAGTTTAGCTCGCCGGTTGATGAGGATATTGTCCGTGTTCAAAGCGTCCTCTTTATAGTAAACCGCATACCGTGTGCCACTGTGGGAGCATCCCACACAATTGTTTTCCCAATCAAAATGGAAATGCGCACGATGGCCGTTGGATCGGAGGGGAGCTCGCGATCCGACGGTGGACGTCGAGTGGCGATCGGTGTGGGGTCGTGTTTGCCGCGAGTGCCGACAGGTAAAACGGGTAAATGGTGTCGGCACGTCGGGTGCCAAGCGACGCCGTTTAGCTGAGGGATGCGAACAGTGAAGGACACGGCAGCTCCCCCTGGTCCACTTTGCCATTAATTGCATTTGAAATGAATTGAATGCTTTTGCAAATTTGGCTAAGGCCCCAAAGGCATATGGGATTCGCCTCCCACCCCCAAATAAATTACCAAAGGACCTGGAACTTTAATCAACACGTTTAACGTGGTCCATGAATTTATTTTATACATGTTCAATTTAGTTTCAGCATTGAACAAATAAAAAATTAAGGGGCTACGCTATACATTGGGCAAAATTTCAAAAATTACGTTGAACAAATTAAAAGTCCAGAGACGATATTACACATTGAGCCAAAATTCATTTGTGTAAATAATAGTGACACAATTAGCTCCCAAATTCTAACTTGACTTGTAATGCCATCAATTTAGAAATGGGATTAAAAGAAAAAGATATTGTCAAATCCGGGCAATAGCGTGCTTACGAAAATTTGTGAATAGTATCCAAAAATTAATTTGATTTTGTTATGGAAATTCAAGGATACCAAATCGAATAAATTAAAAGGCTGTATTGAACGTTGAGGAGTAGGACGGAGAATCGCACGAAAGGAATTGAAAATTTAAAGGTGTCATTGGATACCGAGAAAAGTTGATGGGTCATTTACGACCTTCTGCCAACTAGTGTTGAACGACTGCAATCGACGTTAGGGCCTAATGAGTTTTGGCAACCCTCCGAAGACAAAAATTAGGGAGAGTGTTTCGTAGCCTACGCGATGACAATCGAGCCACGTGGGGGGGGCGGGGTTGGGCCCACGGAGTCTACGGTGGTTGTCCCCCATTATCTCTCTCCGCCGGGACGCGGTGGCCCCAGCTGGCAAAATCATCGCGCAAAATGAATAATTAAAATAAATAAATGAATAAATAAAATAAAATAACTGCCTTTTTCTTAGCTGGAGGAAGATGCCACCCGGCAGGGCCGGCAACTTTCCCCGGCCAAGGATGAAAGGATCTAGATTTTTGTCCCCATTTTAATTTTATAATCTTTGTAATTTTTTTTTAGGCCGGCAATCTTTGTAATTGTCAATTTTTTTTTTTTTTTGGGGGGGGGGGGGGGGTCGAATCTTTGTAATTGTTTACGAGGTGACGTCTTTCTTCTGGAATAAAGAGGTCGGACGTGCTTTAGAATTTAGGCCTGGCGATTGCGCATCTGCGAAGTTTAGTTGATGATGCCGAGCGTCCCCGTTAATGGTTATTGGTTGGTTATCCCTAACGTGATTGCTTGTGATGGTTTGCCTATTGAAGGGAAGGGGTGGATTGGATTTGGGATTTCTTATCGAAAAGGATTAGAAAGCAAAAGCAATCCGTTGTCGTAATTAATGACATCGAAGCATGTTAAACCGGCCGTTGAGCTCGAGCTCGATTGGGCTCCTGCCTCTCAAACTTTGAATCTCTTTTTTTTTTGTCGGAAAAGAAGGCCATTTCATTCAACTAACATCACAAAAAAAGAAATATATGAGTTTTTGAACATAAAAATTCCCATAAAAGCAAAGGTAAGTTTAGATTACGGACACTATGCATATTTAATTTTCGTTAAGTTCATGCCAAGATCGCGTTCACAATTTGTAACTCGTCGATCAGAGGCGTGGTCGGAGAATGGGGAAAGCACGACGCTAAGGGGGTGGATCTCATAGGTCCATTAAGATCTGATTATGGGCCTAATGGTCCATAACTTCAATGGTTTTGGGCCCAAGTTTGAGAGCAGAACCGGCCCATTACTTCAAAGCAGTCTCGGGCTCTCGCCTTCCAGTGATCTGAGATGGAAGCCTGCCGATGAGCTCCCCCGGTGAAGCGAGTGCCCCGTCGGCTCCGGCGAGCGGCGGCGACGCCTTAGCGGAGAGGGCCTCCGAGGAGGTCCTAGCTCACTACTGCGCTCTGCCGAAGAAAGGGAAGCCTCAGGGGCACGAGGTCGCCGTCCTCGCCGCCTTCCTCTCCTTCTCGAGGTTCTCCTTTCTATCGAGCTCGAGTTTGTTGCTTCGATTCGTTTGTTGGTTCTGATGGGATGGAGCATGATTCTGTTTTGTCTCGCGAGCCTCTCTCTCAGAACTGGAAGTGGTTTCGCTCGAAACTGGAACGAAATGCATCGGGCGTTCTTTGCGGAGCCTCCATGGCGACGTCGTGAACGATTCTCATGCTGAAATCATTGCGCGGAGAGCTCTGATGAGGTCGTGTTCATCGCTAGTTTGCTCTTGCCGCTCACTTCTTTTTTTTTTTTTATGACTTCTAAGACGTGAGTTCATTTCGAACCAGGTACTTGTATGCTGAGATCCAACTAATAGAGAGAGAATATGAAAAAGCTATGTATTGAATTAAGCCATGAGCCCAGAATAAATAGGTACAATAAAACCTAATCTATAAGATATTTTAGAGAAACAATCTCAGAGAATATACAAAGAATAATTCTACAATATCCTAAAATATATACAGAATCCCAAAGATATTGTAACACCCCCCTCAAACTCAAGGTGGATCAAACAGCGAGAGTTTGGAAAATAGATACTGAAAGCGGAGCACCGTAAGAGCCTTTGTAAAATCGTCAGCTAACTGATCGGCAGTCCCAATAAAAGAAAGAGAGATGGTGCCAGCCTGGAGATGATGACGAGTAAGATAGCAGTCAATCTCAATATGTTTGGTGCGTTCATGAAAAACAGGACTAGCCTTAATATGAATAGCACTTTTGTTGTCACAATACAGAGGAGTGGGATCTTGAAGCGAGATGCCCATGTCAGCAAGTAAACGACGAAGCCGGACAATCTCAACAGTAATATCAGCCATAGCACGATACTCAGACTCAGTAGAGGAGCGCGAGACAATCTGTTGTTTCTTGGCACGCCAAGAAATGAGAGAATCACCAAGGAAAATGCAGAATCCCGTGATGGATCGACGATCAGTTACATCAGAAGCCTAGTCAGCATCTAAATAAGCACGTAACTCGAGAGGAGAAGGGGACGGCGAAAACAAGGACCGCGTCAAAGTACCCCGAAGGTATTGCAAGATCCGCAAAAGAGCAACATAATGAGTAGACCGAGGGGCAGCAACAAGCTGACTAACAACATCAACTGCATAAGCAATATGAGGTCGCGAAATAGTGAGATACACAAGGCTACCGACCAGAGTTCGATAACAAGTCACATCAGAAAGAGACTCCCCATCGTTAGGGCGAAGCTTCTGATTCAACTCAATAGGAGTGACCGCAGTACGAGAATCAGAAGGGCAGCCTTGGAAAGAATATCGCGGTATACTTCTACTGAGAGAGAAGAATACCACGGGAACTACGGGCAATCTCAAGTCCGAGAAAACAACGCAATGGACCAAGATCCTTCATGGAAAAATGTTGTTGAAGATGCCTCTTGGTATGTGCAATATAATCAGAGTCATTGCCGATAATGACCATGTCATCCACATAAAGAAGAATGATAGTATAGCGAGAAGACGAAATACAAACAAACATAGCATGATCAACCTCACTCTGAGCAAAGTCCGCAGAATGCATAACGGTGGTAAACTTCTCAAACCAAGCATGTGGTGTTTGTTTGAGGCCATAAAGAGCCCGTCGAAGACAACAAACCTGACCAGGGGCGTGAGCAAGACCAGGTGGTGGCTGCATAAAGATTTCCTCTTGAAGATCCCCGTGAAGAAAAGCATTCTTTACATCGAGCTGATAGAGAGGCCAGTTGCGAATAGAAGCAACAGCTAAAAGAGTATGAATAGAAGTCATCTTTGCTACCGAAGCGAAAGTCTCTTCATAGTTAATGCCATATTCCTGTGAGAAACCTCGCATAACTAAACGCGCCTTGTAGCGCTCAATACTACCATCAGAACGATCCTTTACTTTATAGATCCAACGACAAGAAATTAAGGATCGACCCGGTGGAAGAGGAAGAAGTTCCCAAGTACCAGAACTCTGTAATGTAGAAAGTTCCTCAGCCATGGCCTGACGCCACTCAGCATGTTGAACTGCCTCGTGGTAACTAGTAGGTTCCTGCACATCATGGACAGCAGCAAAAAAGGAACCAAACTCGGTAGAATAAGAAGCAGCAGCAACATATCGAGCAGAGGGGCGACGATTCCGAGGAGGATTACGATGTAGCTTTAGAGGGACAGAATCATCGGTGGCAGAATCATTGGTGGCAAGGGGAATAGGAGGGGCACTAGCGGGAGTTAGTTTAGACGAAGAAGGAGGGTCAGGTATATTTAGAGGAGGAGAAGCAGAAGTAGGAGGTGGGTCAGGATAAGGATCAGTCGGAAAGTACATAAAAGAAATAGGAGTAGACACTAAAGGCATAGTGTTAGTAAGGAACATGCTCATGAAAAGTCACATTACGAGAGATACGTATGCGTTGAATAATCAGATCGTAACAACGATATTCCTTGTGCTCAGTGTTGTAGCCTAAGAATGCACATGATATGGATCGAGCAGTCAACTTTGTACGTTCAGTGAGAGGGAGAAGCATGAAACACATACGCTCAAAAACTCGAAGATGTGTATAGGTAGGAGAATAAGAATGAAGTCGCTAAAAGGGTGTATCCTGATGGAGAATGGGTGAGGGGAGGCGATTAATAAGATGAACCGCAATAAGAAATGCCTCAGCCCAGAACTCAGTAGGAACTGAAGTAGAAAGTAAAAGAGCATGAGTGATTTCAAGAAGATGTCGATGCTTACGTTCAGCAACCCCATTTTGAGTTGGGACACCAGGACAGGAAAGTTGTGGCAATGTCCCATCACTAACTAAGAGAGAACGAAAAGCACCCAAAAGATATTCCCCCCGGAGTCAGAGCGAAAAACTTTGATTTTCTTTTGAAATTGTGTAGATATCATGGCAGTAAAAGTCTGATAAATGGTAAGAAAATCACTATGCTGACACATAAGATAGAAGTATAGCGAGAATAATCGTCAATAAACGAAACATAATATTTGAAACCACTCTTGGATGGAACAGGAGCAGGGCTCCATACATCAGAATGAACAAGATCAAAAATAGCACTAGAACTAGAAGTACCCGTAGGAAAAGGCAAAGCAGATTGCTTTGCTAAAGGACAAACAGAACAAGGAGGTAAAACACCAGATGGGACAGGGCCAAGAACCCCCTGTTGGTGAAGGATAGAAAGGTGAGAAGAGGAAGTGTGCCCTAGACGTTCATGCCACCGCGCAAGATCCACAGTCGCTAGCACGGGATGAGGAGAGGAAGTGGAGGTGGATGGAAGGTGGAGAGACTGCATAGTGTATAACCTGTCGTTCTTACTGCCCTTGCCAAGCATCCTGCCACTCGAACGATCTTGTACAAAACAAGAGCGATTAGTAAAACTCACAATACAACCAGCATCAGTAAGCTGGCTGACAGATAATAAATTTAGTGCCAGAGAAGGAACATGCAACACATCAGGAACACAAAAAACCCAAGGGCAGACAAGAGTCTTGTTGGGCATCTATAAGAGGAGAACCATCAGCTGTAAAGAATCGTGCTGGAGACTTGAGCTCAGAAAGCTCAGTGAGACAAGCAGCGGAAGCGGACATATGTCTAGCAGCTCCTGAGTCATGAATCCAAGTAGTAGAAGAGCCACCTGATGAAGGAGCAGCAGCTGCAGAAGAATCAGCAGGAGTGACAGCAACCGAAAGGCCAGAATTGAATGACTGAGAGTTAAGCTACAATTTATTTAAGCGGGCTAATTGAGCCTCAAGTGCAGTAAATCGCTCATCCACAGAAGAAGAAGAGGGAGAAACATGTTGAGCCAAAGTAGGAGCAGGTGGAGTCCGAGAAGAGTGCTGGGTATCGCGCCGCTTCTTATTGCAACGCGACTTTGTATGGCCATGGCGATGACAATAAAAACACTAAATAAACTATTGAGAACCCTAAGTCGAAGCAGGAGACGATGATGTAGGTCGACGAGTAGCAGCAAGAATCGCAATGGGATCAGGCACTGCAGAAGATGAGAGAAGACCCAACTGGGTTTCCTTAGACTGAAGTTTCTTGACAGCATCAAGAAGAGTGGGTGGAGGATTCCAATAAAGAATCTGGCTATGAACACCCTCAAAAGCATGTCGAAGCTTCATAAGAAAATCATAAAGTGCAAGCAATCCTGAGTCTGTAGCCGAGAAGATTGACACGTGGCACAGCTAGAACATGTGGAACATAAAGTGGGAGACAAAGCATCAAGTTGACTCCAAAGCGACTTCAAATAATTATAAAACTCACGAATAGATTGAGCACCCTGAGTAGCAACAACAATCTCCTGCTGTAATTGATAGACACGGATAGAGCCAGTCTGAGTAAACATGTCAGCGAGCTGATCCCAAAGATTCTTCACACCCGTGATGTGAGCAAACTGTGGACGAAGGGCATGATCAAGAGAACCAAATATAATGGCCCAAGCCCTTCGATCAGCAACAGTCCAAGTCCGAATGTCAGATTCACACTTAGCAATCTCCTCAGAAGTGAGTTTGGATTGCTCAACGTCCTTGAATTTGGCAGGACAAACGCGTACATCCTCAACATGCTCAAATAAGTCATGATAAACAAGTGCAGCCATAGCCGATGGCTGCCAAAGAGCATAATTGGAGCCATCGAGTTTGACATCAATTCGGTCACTTGAACCGAATCACCCATATCAAATCCAATAGTGCAGAAAACGACCAAAATTCAAGAGCAGTAATAACAATGGCACGTGAGAGTGCGTGCATTGAGAATTTACCAGGTGATAAAGTGTGAGAAGTTACGGGTGACGAGACGATGAACGTGGTGTCGTCAAATCAATAAAACCACAAGAACACAATGGCAAAGAGTCCCAATCTTCCAACGACAATATCAAATCGCGGTGAACTTGATTGCCGGTGATGTGGCAATGTGTAAAGGTATAGTGACAACACACGTCACAACAGGGAAACAAAAGCCCAGAGTAATTGCTCTGATACCATGATAGAGAGAAAATATGAAAAAGCTATGTATTGAATTAAGGCACAAGCCCAGAATAAATAGGTACAATAAAACCTAATCTATAAGATATTTTAGAGAAACAATCCCAGAAAATATACAAAGAATAATTCTACAATATCGTAAAATATATACGGAATCCCAAAGATATTGTAACACCAACAACTTAAAATGTCTTACAGTAATGATGGAAAAGACCATGGAAGCAATCCATTTCAATGTGACGGCGATGTTTGTGATCGTAGATCCCTGCTCGAGCCAATCCTAGAAGGCCACGGCGAGGGGAAGTACAGAATGAGGGTGGGTTGGCAATTACATCTGTACATATCGCAGTTGCCATGTAATTCCTGGAAATAGCTCAGTGTTTCCCCTACTATGTTATGTTATGGTGCTGGGACTTTTTCTTTTTCTATCTGTCATGAAACAATTCATTGACTATGTTGTTGGATAATTCATCACTTCAACAGGCAACAATGCAGTTGAGTTTTATATGCTTATAAACCTTCGTGTCGCATACGTAGGTGGAGTCGCTTGTCCCCCCTCCCTGTTGCCTCATAAAATATCTGCAATGATAGAAGAAAAGGAAGTCGAGGTACCATCAAAGGTGAAAGACACAGAAGGAGGGGTTTCAGTGGATACGTTGAGGAAACATGGTAATGGAAGATTTAAGCTCCTTGGCTGATTAACATTTCTAGGATCTTCTATTCTTTTTGGGTCGCTCCTGTTAGTGAATTATCTGGATGATTCATTCTCATGCAGCATCTTGCTCTGGTTTTCTAATGTGCCGGAAAGATTTTTGTCCATTGCGATTCTATTACATGTTACATTTGATGCTGAGATGCCCAAAGTTTATATTTTAGCTACAAATGAACTCAAAATGATCCTGTGTGTGTATGCTGCTTTTTTGTGGGGGGTTAAGAGGGAGCCGGGATAAGACATAGGATCAAATTGGAGTGGACTAAAAAGGAAAAGAATTCTTACATTTTGGTTTTCCCTGGTTGTCATTTTAGTAAATTGCTAAAAGAATTCTTGTATGTGTACCTTTCTCTGCAAATTCATGTGTTGACAACGCAGATCATTAGCTATTTTTTTTTTTCTGTTGTTCGAACTGTTGAATTGAGAAGTGAACGATATGTATTAGCAATTTACAACTTTATCGCGCAATAACTTGTGAGAAAATGACATCATGTAATTTTTCTTTGACAAGTGATGCAGCTTTGGAATCAATTCTCCTCACTAATTCTCTCTCTCTCTCTCTCTCTCTCTCTCTCCATAAATTTGTTCATGTTTCCAGGAGATGACTTACCAATCATTGCCTCTGTTCAGAGAAAGCCTGGGCGTGGTGATACCACATTACATTGTCAGTCTCTTGCTCAAAGATAGCAAGATGGAACATTGTTGGTGTTCAAGGTTTGTTCCTTCTGTCTATGAATCATCGGAAGCTACGGCTGGCCGCTTGTAGCATAATGAAACATAATCAACCTCCTGCTACTTTTTTGGATTTTCCTCTTTTCTTGGGCTCCCATATGTCTTTTCATGATATCATTGTTCTACATAGATTGACCATTAGGTATAATGACTGCTTTTACTTGTTAGCATTCTCATTTCTCTCCCTTCAGGTTCTTTGCTTTCCTACTTCCTCGAACCAGTTTACCTGTCTTCTGTGATAGTTGGACTGTCTCCAGATAATCCTGAAGAGATTTTGGTGCAGAATAAGCCGCAGCATGCTCTATATGAAAGAATATCATGCTTTCCACAAGAGCAATTAAGTCCCTCCCGATTGAACAAGGTTTGTACTTATTTAGTGTTTGTTGGCAAATTAATATTGAGTGGGGATGACTGAAATTTTATATCCTCTTAGCAGCCATTGTTTTTGGTCGGCCCAATGCCCCCGTTGGAATTCCAGCATTGTGAGAGTGCTGCTGCAACTCTAACATGCGGGTGAGTTCAACTTTCTTCTTTTTTAAGCTGATATAACTCACATCTGCGAGATTTTTTTATTACACAATAAGCATTTAATTTCAGGTATTCATTATGTTGGAACAAGTCTGGGTTGCATGAGGTTATTCTTGGAACCACGGGAAGGAAACAAGGTACCTCTGCTAAAGGGGCACGCTATCCATCTACCGAGTCATCTCTGTGCAAGTAAGTGCAAGCTATGTGTAGCAGTTTTTGACTACAGTAGTACAAAAATTATTGTCGATATTGGTCGTCTTCTTGTCTCAGGCGGCAGTTATTGGAGATTTTCTTGCCACTCGAGCATGAGGGTGCAGCCAACGAGCCATGTAAGGAGACTACCTATCGGGAATACAAGGTGAAACTCCTTAGCCAAATAGCTATGCAACTCTTCATCTTACCGCCAAAGGTCCATATGATAGCAGGCATGTCAATAGGAGTATAAAGGGTCAAAAAACAGAATCGGAAGTAGTCGCTTTGTCCAACAGACATTTAGCTGTTAATCAGTTGTTATCAGCTTCTTCACCTTGTTAAGTCTGTGAATGGATGACGAACATAAGTGTAGAACTCTCTAATGATAAAGAACAATTTTCTCCCCAACGAAATGGAAAGCAAATTTGACAGTTTTTTTACTCTCATTTTGACATTGATGTGGCTTTCCCCCCTTTTTCCTTCTTTTGCTGGAAGGAGCTCAGTCTTGCAGGTTTAGCTTCGATGGCTTTGAAAGATACACCCCCTTTTATCAATTGGCAGTTGAAACCTCTCAATCATGACGCGAGGCTTTTACTAACATTAGAATATGTTGGCAATGATGATAAGTGGTGTCCTTCGTTTGCTTGTCATCTCATTTTCCTTTTACTATACATTTTTGGAAGAGAATTTTTCTTTAGTTTCCAACTCATTATTAACGCTCTCCAGTTAATCAGATAGTGACAAAAATACTCTGATCTACCGAAAAGTAGAGGTTAAGCATTTAACTTGCCTCCCTAAATGATCTGGATTCCCATAGAACTGCTGAAAAAGTTTTGCACTCAGCTATTCTTCTCATATGCAAATTGGATGTTTACCTTCTGAACATGCAATCCGGCAAAGTTTCTGTAGACTTGTTATGTTATTACATGTTTCCACTTTTGTCATCATATTGAGACATCAACTTGTAGCGAAGTTACCTTACCAAAAAAAAACTTGTAGCGAAGTTGTCTTTAAGATATCTCTTATCTTCTGTTCTCCAGTTACTCTACTAAAGGTTATTCTTTTTCTCGCTATATTGAAATAGAAAGAATACAGAAAGATCTGTTGGTGAAGTGGGATGCATAAGATATCCATGTAATTCTCCAGTTTTCATTGATATGCCGTCATCCGCAGTTCAGAATGCTTGATGAAAAGCGAAGAAGGGCAAAAGATGCCACGCGTTACTGTTATTAGCATTAGTGTTAAAAAGTAGCCGAAAACTGAAAAGTGCGGTCGGAGAGCTCACACTCGGTCTTAGGGTGCTCAAACAGCTTGTGTTTGGGAGTTTTGCATCTCTCAATTATCCACAAGAAATTTTGGATGAAGGATTAACGGGTGCAGATTTGTGACTAAAGTAAAAATTAGAGATTTATTATGAGAAAAAAATTTAAAGTACAATTGAGACTAGACCTAAAGTTTTGGGTCATTTTATGTGATAAAAAAAATCAGGGTAGAATTGGGACTGCCTAAAGTTGGGGTTTTTTTTAGGGTTTTAGATCCTGAAAATTTTAATTCCGAGACGATTTTGCAGCGACCCAATTGCGTTTTTTTTTGTTGGTCGAAAGTGACCCAATTGGGTCACAGCCCGGAAGTTCTCTCTTTTCTTTCTTTCCAGTAAAAGGAGCAGCAATCAACATGTAAAACACAACCAGCGAATTTCTTGTGCATTCAATCTCACAACTAATTTAAAAAAATACAATCAAGTTTCAGGAAACAAATTTCCATAATTTGCAAATGAAATAACAAGAATTTTGAGAAAAAAGCACCGGAAGAAGATCTGTGAGCGGCTGAGCATGTTTCGGTGTTCGTCCTGTTGTTGCTGCGCTGCGTGCTCGCCGCTGTTTGCAAATCTAGGGATGTGAGTGAGGGCAAATCCAGAGGAGAGACGTCTTGTTTCACCGTTCACTCAAGTCTCTTCGTGGGTGGTGGTGGCACGGCGGGCCGACGATTTTTGTTGGTGGTCGTGGTGCGGCCTTCTCGGCATGGTGGTGGTCAGTGAGATCGGGAATGCGACTGCCCGGATCATGGCCATCGCATCAACCTCCGCTGCATCCTCCTCTGCCTCATCCTCGGCTCGACGGAGACGGTGAGGGTGACGGCATCGGAGGGGACAGCGAGGAGAGGAGAGGAATAGCTGGATGGCGATGGAAGAGGAGATGTTGCCCTGGAGGTAGTCGAGAAGGGCCTTGCGATCGATGAAGGTGACAGTGGGGAGCTGGTGAACCCATTTATTTGTTCAATTCGTTTAAACGAGTCATAATTGTCTTTCTAGAGAATTCATTTATGTTCCACTTGGATTTCAGTATGTTGAATTCATTTTCACCCAACCCTTTAAATGTCTACCAATCCATTTACAACTCGACCTCAAATATATAAATAAAAAATGGTCAATGCCTCATTTTGACACTTCTAATCGCAAGCTATGTAAAGACTTCGACTTTGCAGCTTGTGTCGATAATATCAATGGTCTTGTCCACACACGTACAAACTTTGATGTCTAGCTATTTAACGACCTACCCATCCATATACTAGAAAGCGGAGGTGTTGGTCACTTGACAAGTGTTGGCCGGACACTCTCCATCGAAATCCACGCCATGCACTATCCTTAAAATTGTGCGCATCTCGACAAGCGGGATATCTGACATCGAATCACATTTCACTTTCTGGACGTGCCCAACCTTGTTCGGGCATTCGTACTAGAATCCACCAAGAATAATTAAAGATTTCATGATAAGGATATTGTTTTGCAAAGTCTTATCTATTGGAACTGACCCTTTGTTTTTCACTTTCCGTTCAAACTTGAAATATTCTGATCGAAACTATGATTTCAAAATCTGTTATATTTTGGCGTAAGACGACCTCCTCTTATAGGACAAATATGCGGGTTTTGTCCGACATTCTATTTACTAAACTCAATAAGCAATCCCGTATTATTCGATCGGAGATTACGTTATTTTCACTTTTATCATTTCAAAGAAGATTATTATAGGTAATAATAGCGGATATCGTATGATTGGTGTGAGGACGGCTAGTTTGGATAAGAGGGTTTGTACCAGTCTAGCGGCAATAACAAGAACAAGGTTTAGATGCCGGATTGTTGTTATAAGGAATGAATGTTCCAAGAGAGCAAAACCAACTGTGGGACTGGCTGACTCTAAAACCTGGCTTATTAGAGATCTAGCACTGGACGGGACTTCCTTTGTCAAGTCCTTTCCCTTTGTCTGCCTTACTTGCTGGGAATTACTTGTCAATTACTCTATAACCTTCTGCTCTGACTTGGATGACTTATTAGAACATCTTCCTTACTTTAATTCTAGAACGAGGTCTCTTCCTGTGCCGCTGCAGAGTTTGTCCACTGTAACCCAATCTTGTGCTCTGCCAACCGAGGAACACGAGATGCATGCCCCAACCTCGTCGTGTCGTTTCTTATTGGTCTCTCTCTCTCTCTCTCTCTCTCTCTGTTTTTTCTTTTTGGTCGACTCTCTGTCTCTTTCTGGGGAGGCGTGTCTTTATCGTGATATAGGGACGACGGTAATGTCAATGACTAGCCCCAAGCCAGTCGCGTCTTCGTTGGAGCCTCCGCTATTGCACATAGGCTATTGTCGCAACCCATCCGTGATGTCGCCTTGAATCAATAATTTAGGCTATGTTTGTTCTGGAAAATATTTCCTTTATTTTCCGGCATTTAAATTTTTTGTAAAGATGAGTTAACGAAAAATATTTTTCAGATCAATGAAAAATTTATGCTTAAATTTCCAAAAATCATTTTTTCTATAAAAAATCACAAATTATTTTTAAAAATATGACTAAATATCGGTACTTGGACCATAAATTCTACGCTTGAGCATGGCATCTAAGACTGGGTGCCCTGACCCGGGTCCATTAAGGCCAAGTCCGCAACCCCAATGCCTATGCTCAAGTCTCCAGCGTGTGGGCCCGAGTTCCCAAAGTTTGGGCCTAGGATTCCGGTGCATGTGCCTATCCCCCATGCCTTAGCTCTGGTCCATTGAGGCTGAGACTTAGGACCTCGATGCTCATGCCCGAGTCTCCAATGCCCAGGTCTACAAAAGCCAAGCTCGAGATCCCTATGCCTGTGCCTCCGCTTTTGCCCAGATCCCTCACACTCGAGCTCGAGCCCAAGTCCCTGGAGATCCCAATGCCCGGCCAAGGTCCAAAAAGACTAGGCCTCAATGGACTCTAAGCTTGGTGCATTTGCTCGTGTCCCCAATGCCCGAGCCCGAGTCAAGAGAGGTCGGCTTGGGTCCGTCGAGTCCTAGCTCGGGACCTAGTGCCCTTGCTCAAATCCCCCACGCCAAAGCTTGAGTCCATAGAGGTTGAGGCCCGGGTCCCCAGACTCAAGACCTTAGTGCCAGTGTCCGGATCTCTTGCACTCGAGCTCGGGTCCATTGAGTAGCATCCTTTCCAAATGACGGAAATATTTTCCAGTTCTTTTTCGAATTTTAGCTAAACACCAAAAAATGTTATCATTTTTGTTAAAAAATAACTTCATGAATTTTTTTAAAAAATATAATATTTTTCACAAAATAAACGGAGCCTTAAGTTGGTATTAGCCAACTCCGACGACAACTCCAATCCTGTGAGTCTGGTGAATCTCTAGACTCCAGAAAAGTCGGAGACTACCCAGGATTCTTCCCCCCACCCCTTTTTCTTTTTAATTTCCGTTTCTTTTGTTTCCTCCATTCATGTGGCTTTAACTGAATGCCTCTTGTGCATCTCTTGGATAATTAGAATTTTCCATGCTTCACTGATATAATGATGATGATAATGATAACAGTAATTTGTATTATATCTCTGTCATTCAAGACTTAACGAGTTGCTGCTGAAGAGTGAGCTGGTCATCCATGGGAAAGGAGAGCTCTCATGGATGTTGTGGCACCAAAACTTGTAGACCGGTGAAGACATGGCCTACTCTTTTCATTCTCTTCGCAGTTTTTATTCTCTCTGGAGTCTTCATCTCTTGGATGGATATTGTGAGTCTCTTCCTCTCGTGCCTCCCCTTTAATTCTCTGCAACTTGTTTATCACTTTTACACTTGTCTCGCATATTGCCTTTGCCATTAAATGAGTAGCATGAACTGTTCTGAATCATCGAATCATGAAACAAAAGGGAGTGAATGGTAGCTTCTCAGAAAAACATATTGATTGTTCTTGTTCTGTGCCATCTCTAAAATTGTTGCAGATCATTAGTTTTCTGGGTTCAGGTTAATATGTTATAATTTGTATTTTATGTCAGTTTGTTATGGTGTGAATGGAAGATATCTGCAGAAAGCTAGAGCTAAGGGAAATGTTTTTAGAAAGTACGGGGAGCCGGTTTCATTATGGCTTGACTTCCACATGTTAATTCTAGTAGTCTACTCTATTTCTTATTTGTTCTGCAAAACTTTTCTCTCAAATAACATCAAAACAGGATTACTTTGTCCTTAAGAAACACGCTTTTCCGTGATCAAGAGGATGATGATGCTATGGCCAGGGATGATCGGTTCCTGGTGGTCTGGTCCAGTTTTGGTTTCGGTCCGATTTAATGAAATCGGTCACCTAGGGCTTAGTTCACATTTTACTAATTTTTATCAATGAATTTTTGTTAATGAAATTCACTTAAGGTTTTGATGATATTTTACTAATTTATGTCAATGAAGTTCACTTAGCGTTTAGTTCACATTTTACTAATTTTTTTAAGAAATTAAAAAAATAAAAAAAATTTATGTAATTGATCCGGTTCTTCTTTGGAATTGGAAATCAGATTGCTTGAACACCGGTTCCACTTTTATGAACCGAAAATCGGACCGATACTCCTAGGAACTGGACTAAACCAGCCGGTCCAGTCCGGTCTGGGCGATTTTCGGTTTGGGTAGTCCGTTTTGCATACCCCTAGCTTATGACCCATGACCATATAGCACGTGTCTTCCTTGCATATCAGTCATTTCCTCTCAATGCATTGATCTCGATATTTTCTGTTTTGATGTTTCATCTTTTGTCCTAACTTTTTGTAAATCTCGATGCTGAGATTCTTTTTCATGACTTTGTGAATCTCACATATCAGCTAATCTCATATCCATGAATTAACCTTGGTATTCCTTTTCTTATTTTTTGCTGGTTTGTAGCCTACTTTTACTTTTCCAGGTGCTTCAATTTCCAAGACTACCACCAACGACAGCTCTGCCCAATCATCTCCGAAAATCGAGTTCCCAGTCGAGTGCGCGAATGCAACCGTGAAGCAAACATGCCCCTTGGATTATCCCTTGAAACACGAGACTAAGAACATACACGCCGACGTATGGCCCGAGTACTTCCGGTGGATCCATGAGGATCTCCAGCCTTGGATGGCCACAGAAATCACGAGGGAGATGTTGGAAAGCATTAGGGCTGCATTTGATCGTCCGGATTTCTAAATAGGATAGGACTGGATAGGATTGGATAAGAAATCCTAAGATTTCTTCGTATCCTGTCTATTGTTTAATGGACTACGGATTTAAAGTCGGATAGGATAATTTTTATTCTTATTTTTTTGCTATTCACGGATCCGGAGGAGTTAGTGAAAGAAAAAAAAGTCGAGAAATTTTTTTGGTGAAAGCGCACAAGGTGTAGGGATGAAGATGACGGCAAGTAGAGTATAGCATTTCTAGAAAAATAGGCATTAAAAATCCTATCCGGGTCTATCCCATCCTCCCCTCCGGATTTTTTATCCGGGCTATATCCAATCTATATCCGACCTTATCTTATCCTGGACCACTGCCAAACACAGGATAGGATAAAATATATTATATCCTGACTTTTATCCGGTCGACCAAACGCAACCTAAGAGTACTGCACATTTTAGGATAGTGGTTCACAAGGGTAAAGTCTATCTGGACAAGTTCAGGCCTGCATACCAAACGAGAGAAGAGTTCACATTTTGGGGGATAGTGCAGCTCCTGAGGTTGTATCCCGGCAAGTTGCCAGATTTGGAATTGATGTTCCAATGCAAAGACCAATCGGCAATCAAGAATAACAATTACAAGGGCTCGAAAGCCGCCACTATTTCATTATTGTGGACACCACACGGCATTCGACATTCCATTTCCTGATTGGTCCTTCTAGGGTTGGTAATAACTCACTCCTTTTGCGATGCAGCTTCTTTAATTTTTTTTATCATAGTGCTAAGAAATGAGAGCATTTTTACCAGCTAAACCATTGGTTGTTCGAGCTAACTTTAGCCCGTGTCTTAGTAGATTCGGTGGATGAGTGCAGCATAATAAGCTCTAAATGCATGATTCACTCAATGCATAGAACTCACCACACCAAATTGGTTCATTCTCAACTGTTTAGCCAACGAAGATCGGGTCTCTATCTAGTAAAGGTAATTATTTTCAAGGTGGATATGCTAGAGACCTAGAACCTGGAACCTACTTTGTTAGAACCAGTTTTCAATTTTTGCAACTTGAAACTTGTCATGTTTTTTAGGTCCGGTACCAAGGTCCACTCAAGAACCTTTTTTTTTCTTTATTTGGTTTCATTTATTACGGAAAAATAATATGAGCAACAAAACAATTCAAAAAAAAGATAAAAAAGGGTGAGTGATTAAAGGTGAGCAAGGAATGAGTAAGGATGAGCCGCGGCTAAGCGAGAAGGAGGAGAGGATCATGAAGTGTTTGAGTGAGGTTGAAGAGAACAGAGAAAAATAGAGAGATAAAGAAAAAGAAATGAAGAGAAAAGTTTAGGTTTTTTAGGCTTTATAAAACCAGTTCCAAATTCGGTCTGGTGCATGGTGGTTCTTCGCTCGGAACCAGGAGCTGGACCCGTTCCAATAGAAATTGGAACTTGATCGATTTTTAGGGTGGTTGATCTGGTCCAGTTCTCGGATAGAACTAATCCGGTTGCATAGCCTTGCTACTTAGTTTAGAGGGAATTTGCGAAAGCATCTTTTAGCATAGAACTAATCCACTGAGCAACCTTTTTGCATCTTTTAATGCTCTCTCTTCCGGAAAAGCATCATGTACGAAGTGGGAAGTGTTTCATACAAGCACTTTTTAATTTATGTGGTAGGCCTGAAGTGAACGTAAAGCCATGGGAAAGCACATTATCAGCCGTAAAAGACAAGGCAGAGATGATCCCATGGAAGGATAGAGAGCCCTACGCTTATTGGAAAGGCAACCCTACTACGTCTCGAAGCAGGGGTGAGCTCCTCAAGTGCAATGACAGCCCAAAAATCGATTGGAAAGCTCGCTTGTATGACCAGGTAAAAATGGAAAAGCAAAGCACTTTGTGAACTCTTGAAATCATTACTGATAACTGATCGTTATTTGATTTGGTCGGTGCTACCTATTGTTACTTGGATCAGATAGTAAAGTTACTGCACTAAAATGTGAAACTTGATGTGCTTGCAATTTCCATTTCCAGGATTGGGGTCGCAAAATGGCCGAAGGATTTAAGCATTCGAATCTAGAAGATCAATGCACTCATAGGCAAGCCAGTAACAATTCCCCGTTTCGTTTGTCCCACAAATCCTCTCCCGCTCTCTTTGTAAATTACTAGTCGGTATTCCAGATCGCATCGCATGGCTCAGTCATAAACTGAATTTGCTTGCATGAACTAAACATGGAGCAGGTATAATATCTACATTGAAGGAATCGCTTGGTCGGTCAGTCAGAAGTACGTTCTGGCATGCGATGCCGTGACTTTGCTGGTAAAGCCGGAGTACTATGATATCTTCTTCAGAGGACTGATCCCCATGGACCATTACTGGCCCATTAGGCCCCACAAGAAGTGTAGAGATATCAAGTTTGCGGTGGAATGGGGAAACGAACACCCTACGCAGGCACAGAGCATCGGAGAGAACGGAAGCAGATTCGTCGCCGAGAGCGTGAAAATGAAGTACGTGTACGATTACATGTTCCACTTACTCAGCGAATACTCGAAGCTTCTGAAGTTCAAGACGAAGGTGCCTCCGGGGGCAGTCGAGTTGTGTTCAGAAGTGATGGCGTGCCCGTTCGGTGGCTCGATCAGGAAGTTCATGGACGAGTCCATGGTGATGTCCCCTAGCGATGCACTTCCATGCTCATTGCCAGCTCCTTATGAACCTCTTGAACTCAAAGCGCTCCTCGAAAGAAAAGAGAATGTGACTAGACAAGTGGAGATGGAGGAGGCCCAACACTGGAAAGATTTCGAGAAACGCTCATCCTCTTGGTGGTCTTGGATATATCATCTTTGTTGTAGCTAGCAATATCACCCAGATGAGGTGAATAAGTGATTTTAAAACTTCTACACAATTTAATGCGGAAGTAAAACAGTCAAGTTGAGAATAATCAAACTTGAGTGAAGCAGAGTCTGAATATTGACAGTAATATGATGATATCATGCTGGCATATGAAGCCAAAAATTACTATTAAGGGTTTTTTTGTCTTTTATATTAATTTTACTTTTAGGTTAAAAGCCACACTTTATATATTAGCTATTGATAAATGCAAGCCGTCAAACGTTGAGAAGAAAATAGAGAGAAAAAAAAGGAGAAGAAAAAGTGAGTTTTTCTTTGTTAATATTTTCAATCACTTTGCGCTCCGATCTTAAGAGAATATCATCTTTATATCCCACTTTTTTTTAAGTCTGGTGGATTTGCAGAGTGCATCTGCACAGAAACATAGCTAAGATTTGGATGAACTTCGATAATAAATTCTCTGGTGTGTTCTTTCGATTATGTTATTTTATTATTATATTCCGCTTGGGGAATTGTTTGTTTGTGTTATTTTTTTGGAATTGATGTGCGATTCCCAACATCTAATATCAGAGCTTGGTTGCCTTTCTCGGTGACGTTTGGTTAAAAGCAAACAATATGGTAGAAGATAAAATCATAATCAATAAGTTCGACAGATAGGATTTCGAATAATGAAAACTTCAAATTGAGGACTATCTTTATCAGAAAGATCTCTATGTACCACTTGAGGGTTGGAAACCCGAACTCGCGGAAGTGGAACAACAACAGAATTAGGATGTAAAATTCTTGATCGAATGGCAATAGGTGCGATTCGTCTAAGGTTGACAAAAAGGACAAGGTACCACATTGCGAAAGCAAAAACTACAAAAGAAGCCATAGATATTCTAACGAATAGATATATGTTAGAAGTCGTTCACATCAAATCATATATTTTTGCCGAAGAAGTTATTTAATATGAAATTATCCGATAAAGATTTTACGACAGAGCATATTAATTGTCTCACATAGGTTACAAATCAGCTGGGATCCGCAGGCATAAATTTGGATATGAAATTCCACACTTTATTATTTTTATGTTCCAATATTGGTCTCAATTTTCAAGTATCATATTTATTACTTCCACCGATTATAAGTTTAAGAGATACTTTGATTTGGCGAAAAAAGAAGGCTAAATTGACTCGGATCAATAAAGCATATATTTCGTCACAACACATGCTTACTTTTCTAGTTCTTTACATGCATTTCAATCTTTAGGTTTTTATGTTTTTTCTTTTATCTACTAACAAATTTTATTGAGTTAATTTATTTTTGTAATTGGACAAAAAAATCTATCCAAGTAACATATTCACATGAAGAGTTTAAAGTAGGATAAATGTTTTGGTATGGATATGGATGTGTTTTTTAGTTATATGGGTTGGGTCTGAGTTGGCTTGAGTTGTTGCTAAAATCGTATTACATAAAACGGGTCAATTTGAGTCGGACCATTTTTGACCCAATCTGCCCATTTGATAAGCCTAGTTGGGACATGCTACACTAGAAAGCAATTGATTACATAAAAAATCGAAGCCGGGTAAGGGTAATGATATATCTCTTTAACCACCCCGCTCCCATCGTAGCTATTAGTAGTTCATTTAGGATTTGGACAGATGACGAGTAATCCCTGCAACTCAAATGATCTTTGACTTATGTTTCTTTGTTTAAAATAAGGTTAATACCACGAAAAATCCTAAATCGGTACACTTGTGATAATTTTACCCAAAACTATTTTTTTGATCATAAAAAATCTCAAACTGGTACACTTGTGACAAATCTACCCTGAACTATTTTTTTAACCACCAAAAACTCCAAGCTAGTATACATGTGACAATTTTATCCCGAACTAATTTTTTAATATTATTTTTTATTTTTCGAATTTTTAATTTTTTTCTTTAATTTTTTTTTCTTTGTCTTTAATCTCTGGCCGGTTGCAGGACCGGCGACCGGCCAGAGGCGGAAGTTGGCGAGGGCCCGGCCGCTAGCGAGGCTCAACCTCGCTTGCATTGGGAACGGCGAGGTTGGCCTCGCCCAACGCCGGCAAGGTCGAGCCTTGCCAGTGGTCGGTGGGGCCGGGCCCTCGCTAGATCCGACGAGGCTCGACCTCGCCGTTATAGGGCGAGGCCGACCTCACCTAATGCCGGCGAGGCTGGCCTTGCCTTGCAACGGCGAGGTCGAGCCTCGTCGGCTTCCACCTCTGACCGGCGACTGGCTAGAGATTAAAGACAAAGAAAAAAAAAGTAAAGAAAAAATAAAAAAAAATTAATTAAAATAATTGAAAAATAAAAAATAATATTAAAAAATTAGTTTGGGATAAAATTGTCACAGGTATATCAGTTTGGAGTTTTTGATGGTCAAAAAAATAGTTCAGGATAGATTTATCACAAGTGTACCAGTTTGGGATTTTTTATAATAAAAAAAATAGTTTGGGGTAAAATTGTCACAAATGTACCAGTTTATGGTTTTTTGTGGTATTAACCCTTTAAAATAACATAATGCAAAACTCTGCAATGCTAAGGAGGGCCAAAAAAATGCTTTGACAAGCTTAGGGCGCGAATGACAACCATTCTGTTTCAAAAATTAATTTCTGGCCAGAAATAAATTTTTCTATTTCTATTCCATGGATGAGTTTTTGAGAAAAACACACGTTTGATAATAATATAAAATTTGTGTTCCCAAAACAAAAATTTATTTGATAATGGCACAAATTTTTTCCCTCTCCGGTGGTCGGCGAGTGCATGACGGGCGGGTGATGGACAGCGAATGGCGACGGGAGGCGACTGGAGGCGGGTGGCGGGCGAGAGGTGGGCGGAGGATGGCTGCTAGAGGCAAGCGACGGTCCACAGCAGACGGCAAATGGTGGTGGGAGGTGGTAGGCGGTGGCTAGCGGTGGAAGACGGCGGGAGGCGATGGACAGTGGGCGGTTGCGAGAGGCCAGCAGTGGCCCACGGCAGGAGAAGGTGGGCGAAGGGAGGTGGCGAACGGCAGGTAGCAGGTGGTGGGCTGTTGCGGGAGGCGAGCGACAGGAGATAACATGCGGGTGGCGAGTTGCTACGGGAGGTAGGTGGCGGAGGGAGGCAAGTTACGGGCGGCTGGTGGATGGCGAGAGGCAGCGGATGGCGGGTAGATAGTGGCCGGTGGACGGCGAGAGGCGGTAGACGATGGGCAGCTATGGGAGGTAGGCGACGGCCCATGGCGACTAGTGGCAGGAGAGGCGGGCGGCGGATGGGCGAGAGGTGGCGATCGGCAAGCGACGGGATATGGTGATCGGTGTATGGTGGGAGGTAGTGGATTACAGGTGGGCGGCGGCGAGTGGGTGACCAGCTAGTAACAAGAGCAAGCAACAAAAAGAATTTTTATTTCTTATTTTTGTTCTTGAAATAAAAAAAGGTAAACAATTTTTGCTTTTCATTTCTTTTCAAAACCTATTTCTAAAATTAAAATTATTTCAAAAATAAAAAAAATAAAATTGCGTAACCAAACGCATGTTTCGGAAATCAAAATTTGAAGATGTATCAGCTACCGCTTTCTTTGACGAGGGTTTGGCGTTTCTTAAGTAGTTCTGGCTTGAGATTGTCCATTCTAGGGTTTCATTTTGGCTTCGAGATTGATGGGAGGAGGGGCCAAATCTACGTGAGTTCAGTTTAAGCATTCCATCAAACAAGTGGCGAGCAATTTCCTAATGGTGTTTACACGAAAAGTAACTTGGAATCCAACATCCGAATCAAAGCCAAACATGCAACGACGACGATCTCACGGTGGCTAAAGTGAAACGAAGAGATTATTTTTCAGTGTAACGGATGGCGGTGCTTGGCGTGGTGCTTGGTGGCTCCATGGGCGGCGTTGGAAAGGATGGTGACTACTCTTAAAAAATATTAAAATATTATTATAAATTATCTACTTTAGCATCGATCGTGTCGTGTAGGATTGCTGACATTCATATCGTCGAATTTCGGCCAAAATTATCCGGATAGACTCAATTGACAAAACGTGAAAAAATTTACGACTCAATTGATAAAATAAAAGGTTTTAAAATTGAATTGACAAAAGTACAATAAATTTAAAACTTTTCGAATAATTTTTCCTATTTACGAGGTGTCTTTCTTTCGGAATAAAGACGTGAGATCTGTGCTTTACAATTAGGCCCGACGATTGCCCATTTGCTAAGCTTTAATCGATGCCAGGTGTCCGGACGCGATTGCTTTTAATCAGAGACACCATCTCCTCTTCGTCGTCGTAATTAATAATATCGAGCTTGAGATTGGGCATGTTAAACCGACTATCGAGCTCGAGCTCAATTGAGCTCTTGCCCCTCGAACTTGGAGTTGAGTTCAATCAATCGGGTTTTGCAGCTTTTTACGAGGGTTTAATCACGTGAATCAGATATAACTTGTCGGGTCGCGTCATATTTTTGATCGGTGAGTTTCGAGTACGGACATTACACTTTTTCTTTTTAATTTTTTTTTTCATTAAGTTTGCGTGAAGATCGTGTTCATAATTTGTAATCCTTCTATCACAAGCTCGAAAATCGAAGGGTTTAATATTACGAAAAACCCCATACTGAAACACTTGTGTCAAATTTACCCTCGTTAGTTTCCGTTAAATTTAATTGTTAAATTATTTTGTTAATTGACTTGCAGCAGTTGACAGATGTATCGGTTTTGAGTATTATCCTCCGTTTGTCACATGTGTACCGGCTTTTGATTTTTCTAGGCATTAATCCAATTTAACGCAAACTAACATAGGGTAAACTTATTACAAATGTACAAATTTGAGATTTTTGACGGTCAAAAAATTAGTTTCAAATAAATTTATCACGGAGGTACCGATTTGGGACTTTTGATTGTCAAAAAAATTAATTTTGGGTAAATTTATCATAAGTGTACTAATATAGGATTTTTCGTGATATTGACCCAAATCGAAGGACGGGAAAAGCACGGCGCTAAGTTGTGGGCCTACTTGTGAAGGGTGTGGATCTCATAGGTCCATTTAGATCTACTTATGGGCCTAAAGGCCCATGAGTTTCACTGGTTTTGGGCCCAAATTGTGGAGCAAAACCGGCCCATTACTTCAAAGCAGCGTCCGCACGAGGAGAGCCGGCGATTCCCCGTCGTTCTCCATCGTTTCATCGTGAGCTGAAAATTCGCTCTCAGGCTCTCGCCTTCCGGTGAGCTGAAGCGGAAGCCAGCCGATGAGGTCGCCCGGCGAAGCGAGCGCCCCGTCCGCTCCGGCGAGTGGCGGCTCCGCCTTCGCGGAGAGAGCCTCCGAGAAGGTCCTAGCTCGCTACCGCGCTCTGCCGAAGAAGGGGAAGCCTCAGGGGCGCGAGGTCACCGTCCTCGCGGCCTTCCTCTTCTCCTCCTCTCCTTCTCGAGGTTCTCCTCTCTATCGAGCTCGAGTCTGTTGCTTCGATTCGTTCGTTGGTTCTGATAGGATGGAGCATGATTCTGTTTCGTCTCGTGAGCCTCTCTCTCAGAACTGGAAGTGGTTTCGCTCGGAACGGGGACGAAGTGCATCGGGCGTTCTTTGCGGAGCCTCCGCGGCGACGTCGTGAACGATTCTCATGCTGAAATCATCGCGCGGAGAGCTCTGATGAGGTTGTGTTCATCGCTGGTTTGCTCTTGCCACCGAAAGCACTGTGGATTGCCAATTTGATGGTTCTCACTTTTTTTATTTTATTTTATTTTACTTTATTTTCGTTTGTCGATGATTTATAGCGACTTGAGTTTGTTTCGACTCAGGTACCTGTATGCTGAGATCCAACGACTTAAAATGTCTTATGGTAATGATGGAAACGATGTTCGTGATCGTAAATCCCCGCTCGAGCCGATCATAGAAGGCCACGGCGAGGGGAAGTACAGAATGAGGGTGGGTTGGCAATTACATCTGTACATATCACAGTTGCCATGTAATTCCTGGAAATAGCTCATTATGTTCCTTACTATGTTATGGTGCCAGCACTCTCTTTTTTTTTTCTTTCTGTCGGTCATGAACGCTTCATTGACTATGTTTTTGGACAATTCATCACCTCAACAGTCAACAATGCAGTTGAGTTTATATGCTTATAAACCTTTCCATTGCATATGTAGGTGGAGTCGGTTCTCCTCCCTCCCCGTTGCCTCATAAAGTATCTGCAATGATAGAAGAAAATGAAGTCGAGGTGCCACCAATGGTGAAAGTCACAGAAGGAGCGGTTGCAGAGGATATG